>JBCJKH010053529.1:0-15103 GCA_039877255.1 Loriculus beryllinus
TTGGGAAGGACCTTAAGATCAAGTTCCAACCCCCTTGCCATGGGAAAATGGGTAAGGCTCTGAATAGAAATACAGGCAGAAAGGTTTTATATGGGTTATATGGGTGACATATTATTCTATCTCTGCTGTATATGTTCCCAAAAATGCAGCTGTTTACCTTCAAATACTTGTGAAAATTTTGTCCAAAGGTACTGTTTCCATAAACTTCCTTCACAGTACATATTTTCACAAAACTTTGTTTTATTTAATGCCCTTGATTTTGAAGACAAGATATGCTAAGAGAAACTCAGCTTTCATATACATATTCACACACATACATTTACGGCCTATGGTGGCAGGTAAGAGTTAAAAACTGTGCCTAAGCATACATAAAGCAAGTAAAACAAAGGGCAAAAAAGCATATATATTTTTATTTTTAAGCCTTCAGACTGTGGAGAACTTATTCTGAAATTCAGTGTTAAATTATTGCATTCACTTGCCAGAATATAAGCTAACTAAGGGGAATATGAAGAAAGCCAAAGCAAATTACTTTCAAAGTTCCCTTAAGAATCCTTTTCATATTTTTGTGATTTGCACTCAGTTTTAAGAACAGCTCCCACCGACAGCCAGGATTATGAGCTCAGATGAGAATCAAGAGCTCTCACCAAATAACCATCCTTCTACTACCTTGTCTACCTGCAAGAATCCAATTTCATAAGATCAAAATGTAATTGTGTTCCCATACAAGCTTATCAGCTACTTAGCAAACACAGACACTTGTAGTATCCACTTACACTTAAAAACAAGAAAGAAAAACAAGATTAGAAAGACAGCTATAATCTACTCATAACACTAAATAGTTCAAAGTAAATGAATTACTAGAGTTAAAAATTATTACACTCTACAGAGAGAGCTAAAAAATGCATTACACAGCTCCTAGGGAGAAACAATTATGGTACTTTACAACAGGAACATATTTGAAAAATAAATCCAGCTTTGTTTGTTACCTGATAGTTTCCTTTAAGGCTGCCTATTAATTGACTAATTTGACCAACCACAGTCAAGTCATGCAAAAGGTTCTGCAGATCATGGTACAGTTGCCCTGGTCCCATATAGAGCTTGTCTAAAATGAATAAAAACATAAGGTTATATATAAAGATGTAATTCTTGGTTGAAAGAGGAAAGCATGGCAAAGATGATATTAACATATATTGCTAATTCTTAGCATTATGAAAAGCAAGGTTAACAAAATTGGTGATGCTCATTTTAGATTTTAAAAGCAACTAACAAACCAACGTGCAGCTAGGGACTTCATTACTTCTAAAAATCAGAGTGCTGTGTTTATACACATATCACTGATATTCCATTTTAATACCCCTGCAGATAAATAATTGGAAATGCATCTTGGGAAAGTACAGGTAGTAGTATATTATCATGTATTAGCTTCACATGCACAGGCGTTTCCATAGACATTTCCTTTTAGCTCATCTTACTGTTGCCTTCTACAGTTACAACAATGATTCATGTTTGTTCATCTAGTATGACTGAGAGCATTATATATAGCTTTAACAAGCATGCATTAGAACTACGGCAAACATCGAAGCTTCACTGGCTCCAGAATTTCTTGCTGACATGGAAGTTTTGCTTAGCACCAAGCAGCAGACTTGCTATTATTACACCTCAGTTTAAACATCCTTCCTGAAGGTTGCTTTTGGTCACATATCAAAGGCAAAAAAGCTGTTTGTATCCTTCACTATGGTGGTTTAAAGCTCAATCTGTTTAATTGATCACAAGGCAGTTCTGAATCATATACCCACATCCTAACTCTAGCATGAGCCTGCAATTTCACTGAATCACTTGGAATTTTATTGCAACCATGGTCAAGTGAAAAAAAGATTTTCACTGAGATCAGCAACAAATCTGAACAGCAACAGAAACATTTTGCTTTAGCCATCAATAAATACATGCGTTTAAAATAACATTTATTCCAAAATTATACTGATAGTAGGATAAATTGTCTACTTAAAATGCACAAAGCTTCTTGCTAATACACTCTGACTTCCAAACGTGATGTTAGGAGCAGGATGGGTATATAATTCTTGCGGAAACAGCACTCTCTCTATATATAAAGAACCCCGCCCTGTTTCGTACAGAGTCAGCATGTTTCCCTTTGGCTATATGACAGGAACTGGGCTAGATTATCTTTCCAGGAAACCCCTGCAGATTATTTAGCTCACACAGCATAGTATCCAAACTACAGATCCTTCCTCCTTACAACTTTGGAAGCTACTTAAGGGTGGAAAACTTCCCTGGAGCAGAAGGATTTCAAACCTGTGTTGGCAAGAACACAACTTAAATATGATGCTGGCTACCCACTCTGTGGAGAGATCAGGAGCACGGACACGGGCAGGTCAGTGCTGGACACAGGACAGCTGCCAGCCAAGACATTTTGAGCACCTATGTTTCCTACATCTGCTACAGGGCCCAGTGTATAAACCAGAGTACAATAAGCCAAATACAAAGCTATCAGAATAGTGTAAGCCACAATAAATATGAAAAATAAACACACACAAGACAATTAGCTTTAAATCATTAGTATATTGTCAGCTACGTATCAAAATAACTGTATTTTCTGAAGACATGTCCCTCTTTGGAGGCATCATACAGGTTTGAAGCTCCCACTGGACGGTTTTCTTTAACACAACTCACTATATTAAGGTAGGAGTCTGCCTTAAACATTGAAGAGAACAAAATTTAACGTCTAAAGGAAAATGTTAGGCGTTACTTTATCTCTTAATTTTTCACTTCACTGCAGGAAAATGCAACATTAACCTGACCTATTACACATCCCCATAAATTTTCAAACTATTCTCTTGCCTTTAAATCTTCCGTTAAATTGAATCAGTGAAAGGATCTCTGTGTATTGCCCTTAAGCACTAAACAGGGGAGTGACTTACTAGGGCACTTACTACTATTTACCCAGCCAGATAATAGATGCAACTTTCATCCACCCTTCTTTGCCTGTTCTGAAAGTTAATTAAAAGAACAATCCACCCTTTCTTACCCTTAAAACCAAACCAGTCCATAAGAAAATCACATCACATTTATTCTACACTATGAAAAAGAATGACTGCAAGGTAGACCCAAGAGGACTTTATGCCAGTCTTCAACGGAGGCCATAAGGAAAACTTAACTATTCACACAGATGGACTTGCCCTGTGCGGTGTGTATATATATATTCACCATGCCTGAAAAGAGTTGTCCTCTACAATACAAATATCCTCGTTCCAGCCTTGGGAATAAGGCATAAATCTTGACTTTCATTCATCAATTGTCATCTGAGTCTATTTTGCCTCCATCATGCATATTTTATAAGCTTTTTATAAGTCAAGATAAAAAGGATGCAAATAACAGTGTCAAAGCAAATAAACTAACCTGGCATCTGAAATTCTGTCACATAGAAAAATGAAACAGAAGTCACTTTAGGCTCATTCATTAAAGATCACATTAGCAGCACAGGAAGGAAAGCCAAAAAGCAGATCAATACATAATTAAAGGAGCCTGCCTCTATCGCTGATGCTCTACAAAAGAAACGGCCAAATTAAGAAGAAATTTTAATAGTCAGTCAAGGACTAGAGCAACAGCTATGGCTAATATTGTACTTTCATGGCATTCCTTAGTGGGCACAAACTGGAACACAGAAAAATCACTACACTTCAGAGATCAGCAATGATGGACTCAGAGAAGAGCTGAGAACTGGCCATGTGGTTTGTGTCTGGATAATGAGTTACAACTTACAGCAATTTCATCTCGGAACGGGATCCTGTAAAGTTACTCTTTACACATAGGATTAGCTGCTTGGTGGTTAACAAAATGTTGACTCCTAGTTCAACTGGCTGAGAATCGTCTGATGGAGGGTTCTTCCGGGGTGAAGGAGGTGAGGGCACACTAATCTGTTCATCAGATGTGTCTCTCAGTTCAAAGCCAAAGACTAGCTGCTTCAGCCCACACATGTTCCCTAGCTATTTGATTGTTGGCTATTTTGGGGTGGGTGTTCACCTTTTTTTTCCCCCCATAGAAAGCACTGAAAAACTCTTGGCTTCACTCCAAAGCAGTTATGTGGTTGGCTTCTTTTTGTACTTTTAAATGTTTCACAAATGATACAGCCATTTCCTTCCTGTTTCTAAGCTACTCCTGCTAATTATCAAGCTCCAAAAAAATTTATTTTTCCAATGTGGAAAAACAAAAACCCAACCCCAACCTTCCATGAGTTTAGAGAAGGTTCTCCCTAGCTCTACACATCCTATGTATTACAGAGGACAGTGTGCCCAGGGAGAACACAATGTGCTGTAACCAATAACCACATCTGTGGCTTTGGAGGCAACGTTTTTTACATTCCGCCTACAGATCAAGGGTGAAATCCTGGCCACATGTAAGTTAACAGGAATTTTTTTCATCAGCTCCTTTGTTGCTAAGATTTTACCAGAGGAATTTGTGCCTCCCTGCAACAGGCAAGATCACTGCCAAACACCACTAAATGCATGCAAATACCTAATTCCGTGCACAGTATTATTATGAAATATATTCAAGGTTTAAAAAAGAAAACAAAACTGCCACTTGCTTTAGAGGGAAGAAAAGAGGTCAAAGTTTAAACTGATTTTTGCTGCTATGTAAAATTGCTCCTTAGCTGAGATATATTTGAATACAATACTAAACACTTATTTACCTACTAGATTCCCAGAGTTACTCTCAGTACTGCAGCTTTAAATTCACTAGTCCTGCTGGTTTGAAGTAATTCTTATCATTGAAACAGAAGCAATTTTAGCCCATTTACATCCAGGCATTTTCAAAGCCTGCAGCAAATTCCCTGGGTGTGGTTAAAGTCAGTTGGCTTAGGCAATATACAGATTTGGAAGGTTGTGCATGAATACACACATGCAAGAGAAGTATCTGTGTGCTAATGTTAAGGTATGGGCAGAGAGGAGAACTCCCACCTTTGGCAGCAGGCTGTTTTACTAGGGAGCACAGCCAGCAGCTGAGCTTTCTTCCTGCACAACAGCAGCTGCTTTAATGGGCACTGGCAGAGCAGCCTCTCCCTTGGTATTGCTGTCTATCTGGTTCCTTCAAATTCTCAATTCTCATGGGCACCACAAGCATATTGGATATTATAATCCTGAGCTGATCACACCCCATCCTTCCTTTCAAAGAATTACTAAGGGACACATCTATTTACCATGGTGATCTGTTACTTGTACACATTTTTCATTAGCTTTTGCTGTATGTTCTGATCTTCACTCGTGAATTACTCATCACAGATTCATGTTGCAAAAGGGAAAAAAAGAATAGAGTTGCAATGCCTAGAGTAGATGCAGTCACCCACAATTTAAATATCTATTCCTGGGTAAGCAAACACAACGGCTCAGGTGGTCCCTTCCTGTATTAAACTCGTATTTATTCCCAATTAGTAGGATTTTTTTCAAGTAATAGCATTACACAAATCCAAGTGGCATGTAAATAAAATAAAAGCCTCATTCAGGATATTCTCAATATCACAGCTATTCTTGCAAGCATTTCTGTATTGTATACCATGTTAAAGACAAAGGCTGTTAATAGATACACTCGTAGGTATCTCTTTTACTGCAAAGCATCCAATCTTGACAAGATCTGCCTTGAGTATGATTATAATAATGACCTTTGCTCCACATGGTTCAAAACCACAGTACATCAATACAAATTGCTTTATAAAAAGCCATACTGACATGAAGTGAGAACTGATGTGTCACGGGAATTCAAGGTCCTTTGAAAGATTATTTCTGAAGTCAACTAGGTGTTACACAAAATACAAGTTCACAAATGCTCAACATGCGAAAACCGTAACTAAAACTGAGAAAAGCTGTATTACTGACTATAATTCCAGCATTACTGAAGGGTACCACTAAATTACTGATGAACTTAAAGAACATGCCAGGTCTGAAGGCTACTCTGAAAGGCTGGTAGATTCCAAATTTGACTTGCCATTTGCAATGTGGTCTTTGAGCCTGAGGACATTTGTATTGGTTTCTCCCACAGAGCCATCTGTATGCATCCAGGCAGCATACTGAAACACCAAGTGTTTGAAGGGAAGAGATCTGGAAAAGAGTCAACTCTCATGTTGGGCACAAAAATCACCTGGAGTGGGGGAGAAGTTATATATGTGGGAGGCAACTTCAAAAGTTGCTGTGTCTGAACTAGTACTTGTACTAGAATTATTCACTCAGAACAAATAATAAAAGATTAGTCCCCTTCTGCAGCACTTGTCTAAACCTGAGAAGCTTGTACAGTATTCTGGAAAGCAAAGCATCACAATACCAGATGAATTCCTGACCAGTTCATAATAAACTGGGCAGATGTCAGGAGATGGTTAACATGTTTAGGTTAAACTATAACAATGTAGCAGTATTATATTTAAAACTACTTCAGTGCAATTAGATATATTTAATTATTTTGTTTTAAAAGTGACATTTTCCTGGAAATGTTTCACTGATTTTTTTTTCCATCAACCAGTAATGGTCAGACATCACCCCACTACTCAATTTCAAGATACCCACCTTCATGAGGGACAAGAATGGAGACAGTCTGAGACAGAGTTATACCTGAAGTTAAATAGTTTCCTGTTCTCTGACGATCTTGATAATTAATGTAAAGAAAAAAACCAGAAACCATTAATAAAGGCCAAGATTTTATAGCTGTAATTGAAAAATTCTTCCCCTACACTTGGTACTGGATCATGATCCTGGATCTGGTACACAAAACACACAGGACAAACACATTGAAGCTGCTCTGGGAAAGAGAACTTGTCAAAAGGAGAAAAAGCAGTCTTCCTGAGGAGGTCTAGTGGAACTGATATCCTCAGTGAAAGTGGAAAAGTAGACCTTTATGTGGCATTTCTATATACAAACAATCTATTTCAGCAACAGTTAAAAAGAGCTGGCAAAAAGATTCTGAATATTTGGAATACCTGGATTCCAATGAATTGTCATTCATTTAGCACTTGATACTGATACCCATTCTTAAGTACTACTCCCTTTCTCTTTACAAAACTCTCCACACCAGAACACCTAGCTTTTTCTGGAAGGCCAGTGATGAGGATCCCCTGTTGCACTGAAACCTTCTCTTGCACAGAACTTGACAAATCCAAGCATCAGCACCAGACAGTATATTTGACAAGGGAGCTGCCTCCGTATCTCTGACACCTTCCGCCTGGATATTCTGAACAAGTATTAAAGCCAGTGACAAAGCAGATGAGATTTTATTTTTAGATGCTGAACAACAAGCTTTCTGCACGTTGAGTTATGTAAGCAAAGCCCCTGACAGCTCCATCAGCACCACCCTCCTCTTATTTGTGTCCTTCCACTTGCTCACTCATGCTGCTCCTGTTTCCATAGACACCTCAGAGAAGCATGTGGGTGGACTGTTTTCTCATTTCTCTTTTATGAGAGCATTTTAATTGGAGTTTCAGTAAAATAAATAATATTTTTCTTTTTTAAAAAAAGTAGTCTTGTGAATCCAAAATCCTAGTTTAAGATGTAAACAAGCCCACAGGTCAGTTTAAAGTTCGTAAGTGAAAAGCAGACTTTATGCCTTACCCATTCTTTTTTTCTTTCACATCAAATCCAACTCATGATCTCCACAGTTGCACACACCCAAAAAATCTGAGCCACCGTAGCTGAACTGTAGCTCACCTGACTCTCAGGTCCAAACTACACAAATATTTAGAGAGTGTATCAGTCTCCAGGTTTGGAGATTGAAGCAAATGGGAAGTCAGGAGCAACCTCAGAAGACAAGAGCTTAAGTGGCAGTCATAAATGAAAAGCTTAGCAGCTACTCACATGTAGCTTTAAAGCATAACCCTAAATTAGGCTTAGTAACTCAGTGCAGAAAGCAGCAGCACAAACACATACACAATATTAAGTGATAAGCAATAAACCCCTGGAGTAAGCAAGGCTAATTACCAATACAGGCAGGACCAATCATCATCATAAACCAACATGAAGAGCATCATCATAAACATGAAATGACATTATTCAGTCTAATCGTATTTTAATCTTGTAAGCACCTAAAAGTAATCTTTGTAAGCTTAATTATTGAATCTCATAATCTGAGCCTCTAAAACTCTTTAATGTATTTATTCTCACTGCCACACAAGACAGGGAAGTTCTTCAAGTCCTGATCACAAAGAACCAAATGCCACCCAGCACACACAGAACAGTGCTGGGAAACAAACCTCCCAAGTCTCAACTCTGACAGAGTATTTTTAACATGCTTCACCTCCCTGTCAGCTGCTAATACCTTGCTTTCAACGGGTAATTACATGAATGCTGAGACCTGTCTCGCTGTATGCTCATTGTATCAGATCTGAACACCGAAGAAACAGGTTGCACAAAAACTACAGTTCAACCACAAACCTGCTTATTCACAGTTTGAGCGCTATAAAGATAAAATCAACAGCTTGCAACTACAAATACTGAATAAGGTATTAAGTTCATAATGCTATACCATTTGTGAGTAAAATTATGCAAGCACACCAAGGAAATGCAAAGCCCCTTGAGATGGTGACAAGTAGCTCATACATGGCTTCAGGATTATAGTAAACTCCAGTTAATCCTGACCACCAGGGAATTCCACAGATAAAATGCCATAAATATTTTTCCTGCTGACAGAAGCAGCTGTGTTGTGCCAGATATGTTGAAGAAAGTGAAAGCAGTAGGGAACAGGAGGGAGAAACACCAGAGCCCAAATACGCTGACAAATGCAGACCCCATAGCCCAGCTCCTCAACATCTCTCTAGCCAGGACAACAGTCAAGTGTCTTCCTGGACTACGTGCTGACTGCAGGTATGGATCAGAGGAACTCCAGCTCCTGGCTCTATTCCCATGAGGAAGGAAATCTTAGAACCAGAGAATTTAGACTGAATGAAAACAGGTGCTATGGCCCTTTCCTCTCACAGGTCCCAGAATGAAAGGCTGAGGACAGCATGGACCTAGAAGCTCTTGCCCTCCTACAGAGGAAGAGAGGCTGCACGGGATCTCCAAGGTGCACCTGCATGGGCATGAAGGGGAAGAGAGGAACCGGGTGCGAGAAAATAAGCACTGACTTAAACAGGCAGTGAAAGTACACATATGAAAGTGTTTAATGATCAAAGTACTGCAGGGATCTCAAGATAGGTCTGCAGGTGATTGTAAACTGGCCAAGTTGCTAAAGGTTTTCCCTAGAGTTCCCAACAGACTAGCTATAACAACTCATGTGGAAATTGTGCTGAGGAGCCTACCTCCCTAATCATACTTGTTTATTTGTTTTCTACTCATTTTACTACTCTGTCAACTTGTCCACAAGTCCCCTAGCAACACAGAAAAAGGCTTATAGGAGGTGAACATCAAGCCCTATAGCTACCCTAACAAACACAAAAGGCAAAGAGAAGAATCTCATCCTAAGTGGGTGAGACAAACATGTAACAATTTATTCTACATCCAAGCCACCAACTACAAACTTATATCCACTTAACAAGTGAACTATTTAATGTCAGCCAGTTTGCTCAGCTGAACAGGCCAAGTTAGATTTATTTAAATCTCTGATCTTTTGTTAGCATGTCAATGATAGTCTACGTTTATGAACACCGTAGATATCCTTTAGTGTACAGTTATTTTCAACAGCTTTAAAATAGATTTACATTATTACTCTATACATATTTCACAGAGGTGAAAGTTCAGTTAGCAATTCATGACACATCATCCTTTTAAAACCTTATCACCAACGCTAGAGTTGATATGCCATTTAATGTTTAGTACTCTAGACATTGCATTGCATTTGTCCAGCCTCAAAGTGATGATAAAGTTGACAACTTCTTTTGCCTTCCCCAAGTCTATATTTCTCATTAGATAAACCAGCAAACCCCCGCACTTTAATAGCAATGGGAATCACAGCAACACAAGCTCTGTTTTTGAGAAAAGCTGTGCTTCCCCTGAGCAAGACATCAACAGAAACACACAAGCACCCTATAGCACATCCACACCTGTTTCCCTGGCAACACTCGCAAACCTAAAAGAAGTAACTGCATTGGATAGAAGGAAACTCAGAAGAGAGGAATCATGCCTGCACTTCAGGGTTTTGTCACTACTACACTGACAATAAACAAAACCCACAGAGATCAAAGCCACAGGCGAATGGAAACTCAAGTACAAATGTCTTCCTACAAGTCTGACCAGGAAAGGAGAGAAGCCATGGTTTAACAGTGCTGAGGTTTGATATTCAGTTAGGAATCATAAACCTGTGAAACAAAAAGATTCCACTAAAATGCAGCCATAAACGTGGTAACCTGTTTTTTTTTATTTTATTTTACTGTTATCTCACATCTATTGATTGCACGATATATAGTACAGGTGGGTCTTTTTCTCTTTGAGACTTTAGCCATGTGGCTCAAATGAAACAGTTCTTTCTTTAAGTCATAAGCTATGCTGTGTGTATCTTGTAATCACATGATCAGCTGTAGAATACTGCTGACAAGCACTGGCTTCCCACCCAGAAATGACAAGATGCTTAACTCTCTCTATTTGTTTCTACAGACTTTCTTTAGTCTGGTCTTCTTAAATAAAATCACTGTGAAAAACTTTTACAGCTCACCCCTTTTGTTCTTGAGAACCAGAGAATGGAGAACTTGGGGTGGCTGGTTTCCATGCAGCACCAAACAGGTAGGCATCCATCTCAGCACAAAAATCACATTTCATAAACCATCAACAGTTTGCATAAAGTGCTGCAAAATCATAATAACACATGTCAGGAGTTTGAGAAACTGAATCTCTGGAAAGTATATTTGACTTCTGCTCCTATACTCTCATTTAAGAAGCATAATAAATAACTATATTATCAGTGATTTTATGTATAGATGGATGACTTGCAAGTAAAAGTTCTGATTCTCCTAGAGTGAAATATAGTACATTTTGCTGAAAAGTTACAAATTTGCTTTTGACTACATGTTTTATATTTTCAGAAGGCATATTTAAAATATGTCATATTAACCAAGCTGTATTCATTGCCCTTCACTCATCCTCATTTTTAATGGAAGAATGCAGGTAACATTTAACTTTTTTGGTGCCTTCTTTCCATAAATTTGATTCAGCTTCTTATCCATTTTGACTGAATAATTTCCTAGAATATAGATATGCAGTAAACTGCCTCAAAAGCCAACTAAAAAACGCAAATCTTCTAAGAAACCAAAACCCAAGGAAATAGCCAGCAGATAAATCCCTTCAAGTACTAAAATTATTCAGAATGAAGCAGCATATATTAACAAAAAAAGATAACAAACATGTTAATTTGCTTTAAATGCTTACAGCATCTAAAATAACAAATAAAGACAAAATTAATTTAAAAAATAGTTAGCAATAACCTAGTATTTGCATGGTCACTGATTACTTTTTAAATTCGTCTATGAGGTAACACGATATTTGAAGATCCCAATTACCTATGGGCATGTATAAATGATTGGTGGCCTCCATTAACTTCACTCTGGACACATTAGATATCCAAGGTCCTTCTAATGTTTAGGGTTTCTACTCAGAGCACAGTTATTTTATAGATGGGGAAACTGAAGTACAGAAGTAGCAAGACTCACCCACAAACATGCAAGCAAGCCCATCACAGAGAACATACTAAAATTCAGAATAGGTGAGAACACCAACAATAAAGCAAAAACACATCAAGGACAGGAGCAGCATAGCAGAATACACTCCAGGAAAACTTCCCTGCTTTCCCTACCATATCATCAGTCCACACAGTTTCTGCTATCAAAAGACAAAGGGCTTAAAAAAAAAAAGTGAATTTATCAGCTGCTGAATGTGTTATCCTCTAGAATTCAGAGACAAAAGACTGGCATGCAAAGCAGAGCTGGGTAGAAAGCTGCAAATTGAGGATTTTGCCTAATAAAAGCCAAGTTCATGTAGCCCTTGCTTCCCACCTTAGAACAGTACTAAAGCATGCCCTTGGTTTATATGTACTAATAAAACCTATCAACCTTTTAGCAGCTGCATATTACAGCTCATATGAGATTAATTCAAATTCAGCTATTAATTTCTTTGTAGCACGCAAAGTAAAGTTTGCATCTTTAAACTATACTATTCTGCCAGAAAGCATCGACTTCATTTAGCGAATAAAAAAATAGGTATACGTTTATGACAGTAGGCTCCTCATAAAAAGGATTTTGGCAGAGAAGAACCTGCCATGATAAGAGAATTATAACTAATGACCAGTAATTCTTACAAGGACACAACCAGAACCCATCAAGAATCCTTGCTAACCACAGCAGTAATGTGAGAATACCAGCCTCACAGGGGTCAAGTACTTGACTTTCCCCTGCTACTTAATGCTTTTTACACAGAATCATCATTATTCATCTCTTCAGTTCCTACTACCTGAAGATAAGGTTTGAGACATGGATCTACATCATCGAAGGAAGATTTTACTTGCAGCATCCCACATTGTTCTTGATCATTAGATATTATTAAAACCACATACGATGAGGACACTGGGATGCGCTTTGCAATTGGTGGTAAATACCCAACAGTCTTACCAATGATATGATAATGATTGTGTCATCATCAACTATAAAATGCAGCATCTTGGTATATGTAAATTAACAAGCAACAATGGACCATTACACAAAGTCTTACCAGTTCCTTTCTCTCTGCAGTAAGGCTGTACTTTCTGAGCTTCTGTAATCTTTAGCAGCCAAGAAGACTGAAATTAAGGGGGCAACTCTACAGAGTAACTGACACAATTAGGTGTGTATTCAAACTTGTCTATACAGGCCAATTAGACAAGTACACACTCAGAATAACAGCTAACACAGACATAGCAATATGTGCAAACAGCAAGGCTATGCTTTTCCGCTTTCATGATTGGCTATATTAATTTTAGTTGGGCCATCTGGCAGAAATGTTTGATTAAAGCTGAGGGAAGATTTATTCATTTGTATAACCAGTATCCTTCATAGCTTTTTTATTTCTTATCTTTTGTTCCCTTTTATTAGAAGGCTGAATACAACAGTCAGAAATTACCAAAAGAACAATTAGTTCAGCTCATCTTTTACCTAATTAAGTGCCATTTGATCTGAAGGCTGAGGGTACAAATGATGTACAAAGTGTGATATTGTCACTAAACATCATGAAGCTGAAAAAAACCAAAGCCAAGAGGTTAAATTAGGTTCTAAAGGACTATTTAGGTAAGAGTTATTCTCTTTCCCCTCATGCTCCACTTCCCCATCTGATCTTGCTGATAGAAAAGGATCTAGTATAATCAGCTGTAAAGTCACTGCACAAAGTTGCAGTAGGAATATTCAACAAGCAGTTCCTCCCACACTCACCTACAAGAGAGACTCCCAGTTCTAAGTAACATGCTCCCTTATTAAACTCCTCTCAGGGTCATGAATACAGCAGCTGGTAAATGATAACAGAAGAGCTTTAATATCATTGTCAGAGTAGCCCATTAATGCTAAAAGGAGTTCCAAGAATGAAGTCATCCTTGAAATTGATACATAAATGCCTACAAAAATTTTCTGTGGCTATTTACAAAGGGAGGAGCAAGAAGACCTGAAAATAACCATCCTGGAGAATACATGGGGTATTAAATGCTGCATCTGCACCTCAGGCCATCCTGAAGCATAACATTTATGCCTCTTTGCAGCACAACTGTGGGAAAATTCATGATGCCAATACTGCAATATTAAAGAAGTATAGTGTGAAATGATTCCCTGAGCTAGCACCGAAATTCATGTACCTTTTAGTCCATTAATAGGGATCACAGTCTAAATATATGAAGTGCACATAAAAAGTACAGTATTTAGGCAAAATACAGGCTATAAAAATATCATTATACATGAAAGGCTAGCTACCAAGTAAATTCTTGAAATTCATACTTCTCTTGAGGGTAGTTGGCAGGCTTGTAGGAGGGATTAACAAGTACACAAAGAACTTGCAAACTTCAGAGCTTGAGGTCATTTTTGGAGAGAAACTTGAAGAAAACTACCTATTGGCATATTGCTTCAAAAACATTCATTAAAATTAAAATTGAAGGGCTTTTTCTGAAACACTTCTTATTATTTTGCAAGGGTGGAATATTATGCATGGGCAACTTCTACCTTGTTGTAACTATTTGTGTCCAGACTCTCACTTCACAGTAACAGGGTGGCCAGTCATTTTTATTGAAACTTCCTTGTTTTAACTATGGGACAATGAGCATATGCATGACCAGCTACCATAGAACAGCCAGCACACAAGACCAAAATAACCTTTTTGCATGCCCACACACATTCATGCTTTAAAACCCTATATGCATTTCTGCATAAAACTGTAAACTAGGACAAATAAGAGTAATTCATGTTTCAAGGCAGGAGACTTGCTACCAGTTTATGGATTCACAGTTTCCAAAGAAAGAAGCTGTATTATGGTTCACATTACAGAAGTCTTCATGCACAAAATGCTTTCCTTTGCTTTCAGTAGGCCACTGAAATTCAAATATGATTTTAACAAAGAAAGTCTGTAAGAGTCAGTAACTCCTGTCACTTACTTGGCTTTGAGTTAACGACGACATTCTCAGCGGAGTGCTGGGGTGGAAACCTGCAGTTGTCTCCTTGGCCCTCACTGCTGCCATACTCTATGACTTCCACTTGTCCCAGCGGTACGCTCCACTTCAATAAGTACCTCTGGCCAGTTGTCACAGTGCCACTGCTTTCATAGGAAGAGCTGGAAAATGCACAAATTACTGCTGTGACAAGCAGCTGTGTTTAATGGCATCCTATTTATTATTTTAGCTTCTAAATTCTGCTGTTTATCAGTCTGAGTGCCATGCAGAACTTGAAACAAATACATGCATCAGGCTGACTGTTGAGACTGACCTTTCCTGAAGTGCAAACAGCAGATATGCAGGTACAGCTAGTCGTTTACAAACAGCGTAGGACTGCCAATAACAGTCCCTACATTTCTATAACAAAACATAAATGACCATCTTGTAAGATAAATGTTCATTTTGACATCCTAATACAAGTGCTTCAGATGATACTTTGGCTCCATATTTTCCTAATTCTTCTGAAACAGTG
>JBCJKH010053529.1:16738-28758 GCA_039877255.1 Loriculus beryllinus
GGCCAGGTTGGATGAAGCCTTGGGAGGCATGGTTTAGTGTGGGGTGTCCCTGCTTATGGCAGGGGGGTTGGAACTAGGTAATCTTAAGGTCCTTTCCAACCCTAACGATTCTATGATTCTATGAAATCATGAAGGAATCCACACATACAGCTTGCAGTTGGAACCCCACTCTTTCACCAAGAAACTCACAAAACTTTGCTAGTGAATAAAGCTAAAAGTGTGTTCAACTACTCTAAAAACTCACTGTTATATAAACAAGCAGGTTGGAAAGCAAACCTTAACTGCTACAGAAAAACATTATTAAACTTTTTCAGAGCCAGCAAACCCCCATGCACAATTACCATCCCAAAGGAAGTTGTTCATAACCAGCTAATGCCCACAGGAACAAAAGTGCTGTGATAACTGGAACTGTTGACTTCATAAAGAACCCAGGAATGTGGCATAACCATGAACTTTTCACATAGAAAATGAAAACAGACTGCACGTTGCCACTTCAGGGACAAATACAGAAAATACAAGACAATAACAGTATGGAAGAAGATAAAATATGAATGGTTAAAAGCAATGTTCTTGTCAAAATCCATGAGAAAATATCCAGGTGTTACTAAGCAACTGAAGAATTTGTAAAGGAAAAGAATTACAGGATAATTTACATAAGCTTGTTAATTTTCTGAAGTGTAGTTATTACATGCATTTCTCACTCACTCATGAAACCAAGCATTCACATGACTATAAAAATCTGTACTGTATTCATACTTCTGTAATAAATTAAGATACCAACCCATATTATGCTTAAGAAAAGCTGTTCTTTGAAGATACTAATGCTCCACATTTTCTCTGTCAAAATGTACCATCACATAAAGCAATTAATGATACAAGCAACATTTGAATGTGTGACCTTGGCGTGCACAGAGATATAGTAACAGAAATACAGCCAACTAAAACACAGAAGACGCTATGAAAATATGGTTTTTCAAAGCACCTCAGCTTTAATCCTTCAGTGTTTGCTCTCAGAGATAAAAGCTTTCTCCAGCTGGAACTCTGTTAGTGAGTTCCAGGTTTGCTCTGGCCACATGCATTAGCTTTGTGTTTTGTTTTGTCTTCTTCAATTTGCAGTCAAGTTACAGATTTGAGAGTGTGTGACAGTAGGAATTTAAGAAGGAGAAAAATCCTACCTTTGCATGCCTGTGCTTTGCTAAACACTAATACACAGCAATAACTAGAGACTGCAGAGCACTTCTGTCTGAAGGACTTCAACAAAGCCTATCCTATTATACCTAGTCCTAAAAAATCATTAACCATAGTAAAAACAATAATAATAAAAAAAGCATATTTTTTTCCAGCTGAAACTGAAATGTTCATTTAAAAAGTATGAATTGTCTTACCGAATATTTACTGTTGCACACATCAGTACATCATTTAACATGAAAAGCCGCCTTTCTTTGGTTTTGATAATTTCTCCTTTGTCATTGTAAACTGTCTCAACCATATCATCAGTCCGGATGAGGTATCTGCTTCCACTGCTGAGTAGCTAGATTTTTAAAAAAAAAAAAAAACAACATTGTATATTATGCACAGCACATCTAACATCTGGTATAAAAAAATAAAAGAAAACACAACGGGTTATCACTTGCCATCCTCATATAAGTGCCCACAGGTGGATTTGCCAAGTGAATTATGCCTCTTTATTAATTTGCTTTTCATTTAGAGAAATAGCAGTTCCTGCTGCCACCAAAATGGCCTGCAGGGATTTTCAGTCTTAATATGGAATGTAATTTCTCTGATCTTTCACATAGATAAAAGTCCCCTAGCAAAAGAACAACAAGAAAAATATCCTACAATTTCTGTGGTTTCCTTCCCTCATTCCACCTTTCACAGCTCATTTAAGTGCTAAATGTGGTTCTAGCTGTCCCAAAATGGGAGGTCAGGTGGGAGGATCAGATTGCCAAAAAGACTGTACGTACAAGAGACGCATGGCATGTAAACAGCTCTTGCTGTTGGCCTTCAACGGCTCAGGATCAGCACTGTGTGCAAGTATGAACTAATCCCTCACAGGTCAAACACCACCTTTGGTAATGGCCAAGAGAACAAAATGGTCCATAACTCCCTCATTTCCTATCTACCTTCTTCACCGTGTGTTTCACTCTGCCTGGCATTGTTCCAAAACCATATGTGCACCCTTCTCTAATAAATATCTTAGAACAACTGTGTTCTGGTTGACAACTACTATCCTAAAAACTACGTTTTTTGCATCACAAAAAAATCCTCCTTGCACTCCTTCAGCATGCCCACACTACTCCATCCCAGGATGAGTCCAGTGTGTAACCATCTGCAACTTCACAAAAGGAATAACTGAAGCATTTATGCCTCATCTCATGAGAAAGGAGGAACCATTTATGATACAAATAAGACAAGCATATGTATATATCTACAATACACATAACTACTAACAAACTCAAATGAAGATGACTGTTCCTTCCTTCCTAATGCATGCCTTCTACAGTTCTTCAAAGACATTTCTACTGTATGATCCAAATACATGAATGAAGTAGACTGGGAAGTTCCTTAAAACAAGACAGGTCTTGGACACATTCAATAGCACATCTTGAACTGACCCGTAGTTGGAATCAATACAGCATAAGGAACTGGTTCCCTCCTTTACATAGGAGTAATTCCTTAGTTCTGGGGTAAATTAAAAGCTGAATTTTTCCATGCAGAAAAATGCATAAGACTTTTCTATCCAGCATTGCCACAGAACACCAATACTACTGCTGCTATTTCAACATGCCACCCACTCCAGCACACAATGGTTTAAGTAGCGAGTCTCTTCAAGGTCACATATCAAACCTACCACTAGAATGACCCCATGTTGTTGACACTTACATAAAATTCCACAAGTATCTCTTTGATGTTTGTTTTAGGGATCTCTCAAGGCCCAGAAACCAACTCTTCCATCACACACTTCTACTTTTCTCACCTTATTCAGATAACGTTCATTCATTGCTTTAGCTATTTGTTTTATTTCACAGCGCTGATCTGCATCCCTTTTCCTTTCATTTAACTTCTCTGCCAGTGTTTCTAGTTCTGTAAGAGCCATCTGTAGAGGTAATCTGTCAGGATGTCCTTTATTAGTGTTCTTCAACATATCCTGACAGGAAATGATAAACAAAAATCAGATTTCATTTCAAAGCCAAGTTCAAAAGATTATAGGATATACAGTTTACCACAATGTTCTTTACCTGAGTACTACTAACGAATACGACCAACAAACACCTAATGAATATTCAGACAGCACACTGCTTACTGTACTATCTTAATAGTTCTTGAAAAAGATACTGAATGGGGTCACATACAGCTCATTTATAGGGCAAAAGTACAAAGAAGGAACTTGAAAATGAATATAAAAACTGCAAATGTAAATATAAATGAAGAAGATGCACATAATATTAAACAAAACTTGAAAATCAGTATTATAGTGTAATATGTAGGTGTCCGTAAACAATGACTTAAAACTTTTCTGAAATTTACTGTCATAATAATATTGTATTATCTTTATTACTGTTATTATTCCAAACTAACACATTGACAGCATGCTCATCCTCAAGTAGAAAAAACTACTTACTTCATGGCGGTCACAACAGCTTCTCAAAGGAACAATCTGAACGATATTTTTTCTCCTTTCCCACAGCATTTAAAAATCTCAGTGTATTCATTACTGCTTCCTGCTACAATGAACTCTATCTCTTCTGCTACCTAAAAACTCTCACCATGGCTTCCCACTTGCATGCTCCCCCCACAGCTACCTCTCTCCCACAGTAATTTCTGGACATGCACCACAAAACCTTCCCTCCTCTATGGCACCTGCAAAACACAGCTAACTCACAGCACTCACTGGGATGGACCTGCCATGATCTGGACGGAGTTACAAATGGCCTAAGTTAGTCTGGAGCAGGTCTACACTGGGGAACTGTGCTGTTCCTGCAGCTTAACTGCCTGCTCAAACAAGACCCAAAGACTCCCTGTCAGACCCTAGTTTTCATGGGAAGGAAACCAAGACGCTGCAGATCAGAAGGAAGCTGTACCACACTTCAGCAGATCCTCTGAGCAAAGCAGCCAGGGAGGGAGTGCACTTTCAGTCCATATCACACATATATTCTGAACTATCCGAAGCATGAATTACATCCTTTTGTGTTTTTCTTAAATGAAAAGTAATGACTCAAAGTCCCTAGTAGTGCTTTTAAGTGTGATTAAATAACAAACTGATATGAACAAGTAGCACATTTGAACTACAGTTCTACTGCAAAGTGATTTAGAACCTAAATCTATCCTATCAAGTAACCAAGCGTAAATCTAGTTTAGTAAGATTTTCCTGCAGTGTATTTACTGCCTGCCCTATAATCAGACTATTTATTTACCATTTACCTGCAATAGTAGAATGAACTGTGGAAAGCGCTGGATAGGTTTCATCATTAAACCATACAGTGTAATTCGATCAGGGCTTGACTCCTGGCACTGCTGCAATGCAAGAAAGCCATACACACTGTTTACTTCCATTAATGTATTTCCATCAGTAACAGAATGAAGGTTATTCTACATCATTTATACAGTGGTACTGTAAATTTACTGTCATTTACTATAAAGATTTTATTTTCAAATGTTAAATCTTTTTTCAAAACCACCATTAAAATGTGGCATGACATGGGCCTGAAATACCTCCTGAAATCAATACAGCTGGGATAAAGCCACATCAGCAATGCAGCATCCATTCATATATTGATACAGCACATTCATGCTTTTTAAATGAGGCACTGAAACATCTGCTTAACTTCAAGCACAACAAAGACAATGAACTTGTTCAAGTTTGAAAAATGTGATCTGTTGATTTATTGACTGTAACTTGCTATTGCTGCTCTATTTCTTGGGGCTAAAAGACTACAAATCTCTAACTACCTATGTGTTTTTAAAAGGAAATCTAAGAAAAACATCATAATCTCAAGTGCTATGCAAACAAAAAAAAATTCATTTTCTTTATTAAAGGTACCTAAGGAAAAGAACATTGATTTATGCCTGGAAAGAAAAACATTAGAATCCATTACTTTGGTTATCAGGACTGGTAGATAAAACCAGGCAAATTTCATCTGCTTGTACAGAAAATCCCTGTTTGTATAAGACGATTCAACATTTAGAAGTATTTTAGCCAGAACCACAGCTGACCCAGAATAAGGAAAATAGAGGAAATATTCAAAACCAAAGCACCCCAAACAATACTGAACTGCCATTGTGCTTAAATTGCCATTATTGCTACAACTATCAAGCTTCGCTGCAATTTGTTTCCACGCTTATCTCCACAAACAGGGTTTTTCTTGCCCAAACAGCAATAGCGAAGAGTCTGGTCTTCAATACTGGTGGACACACTCATACAAAAAAAGGTGGTGTAGAAATATCTTCTGTTGTCAGAGTTCAGCTGTCAGTCCCCAACTCTGAGTAGTGCCAGCACCAGCATTGACAAGCAGTGACGAAAGGAATAAATTATGCCTCTATTACAACAACTGCCTTTTAACAGTGCAAGAGTTATGAAATGACAATGCGCTCATAGAGAGTCTGATCTTCCTGGGACCAAAGGCTTCCAGCATAAAACCCTCTGTAGTGCTGGCCACACTCCAAAAAGTTGCTGGTTAATTTTAAGATCTGAAGACATATTAGGAATCAGCTCTCCTTCTAGGCAACCTAAGAGCTTCACCATTTAGTTTGCCTAGGGCACCCAATTTCCATGTTTGATGGATCACTGCAACAGACCTGACAGAATGACTGCTCTGAGAGGCACAACTTAATCCAAGCTCCCAGCAGGGTCACAGGTAGCTTAAAAGGCTTGCACTAGATTTTGTATACCCTGTTTATGATATCAGTTCTAGAGATTCACAGAACTTCTACTGCATGTACCAAGCACTCTGTGCACATCATCAGAAGCATTATGTTCATCAGGGTAGCATGTATTCTGCACAGAAATTTTAAATTTCAATCCCAAATTGGAAACACGATTTTCAAAATACCAGAAAATTGTTATGGAACTGAGATCTAGTTACACTACCCTGCACAATACAATAAGGAAATTAGAAGTAAAATAAATCACAAATAAGAAGAGGCCTCATATGTTGAACTACTATTTGAAGCTCACCTAATGGCAAAACAGGGATTCCTTCACAAGCAGTCATACAAACACCAATAAACTGATCTGAACAACAACAAAAGTACTCTGCACTTCAAAATACACTCTAGATCTAACATCATGTTATTCCCTGAAAATACAGTAGTTGAAGTGAATTCTCTGGGGATTTTTTTGTGCCAAATCCATAAGACACAAAAGCAAAGTTGATAAAACCAGTCACACAATATGCAGTATTACCTATCAAATTTTCTCCTAACTTATAATTTACACTGTCTTATTTATATCAAATGCCCAGTTGTTTTAAGATTAAACTCACCTTTAAAAAGTCTAAAAAGGCAGGTTTGGTGGCACATGTTTTCTTGAGAATCCCTACTGCTGTACTGAAGTTGTTAACATACTCACTGTATGCATCCAATACCATAGATTTAGAAAACTGAAAAGAGAAAAGGGTAAACCTTAACTATAAATACAAAAGATCCCCAAAAGCACAACTAGACAGAATTCAGAGTGTTAAGGACTTGCCTTGCTCACAGTTAAGGGCTTTGCTTGGCTTAGTGCTAGATCTACAGCAATACTGATGATGTTCAAAATACTCTTTCTGTAGAAGACAGTTTAGAAATCTAAAGATGTAACAGCTGTGAATGATGAAATGTAAATTTACAGAAATAGCTTCATCTTGGCTACAACACTAGGGCAGAGCCTGAGGACTGTGGGCAATCAAAGGGCACCCACTGAGATTCAAAGCAGCTGCTGGGATCCCCTGATAATCCCGTGGCTGCTTATCTTCCAGACTTGGTGAACCAGCAAAGTCCCAGGGCCTTCAATGCCCCATCTTCAACTGGTAAGGGTTTACCCAGACAGCATGCAGATTGTGTGGCCTGAAAACAGCATGAAGGGCAAGACTGCTGTCCATTGCTTTAGTAGCTCTGCAGACGAAAGGGATTAGTCTCATTAATAATACTTAACTTCCTCAGTCAAAACAGGGCAGGTTTGTTTTAAACAGCAGATCTTTACTAACCACTTCATTTTGGCTGAAATGGGGTCAGAGCAGTCAGAGACACATATCCCAGCTATTTTAGAGCAGGCATAAAAAGGTATTAATTTTCAGCAGCTGGGTGGCCACAAAACAAGGCACTCAAACCAGCAGCCAGGCAACCTTTTCCATCCACACACCAATGATAGGAACAGTGTTGTTCTATCAACCAAGGACACATTTTTTTTCTGTAGTTCAGTCCTTTACTGGATAGACTTCCATGAAGAGTGGGATACTGTTTTACAGCTACACTTTACCTGTGTTCCAGTCTCAGTTAAACCCCAAGAATTCAGGACATCACCTAATACGTTTTTTTCCTAAGCCTCAATCTCTCCTTAATTTTGTTGGGTTTGTGAATCTGTTTTCCCAAAACCCAAAACTGCTTATTAAATGTCTGAAAGCTTGATCAAAACCTGAAAATTTTGACCACAATCCTTTCACATCTACCAAGCAAGCCAAAGGCAAGTGCTAGTGTCAGTTTCCTTACCAGTATGATACACACATACTTTGACAGTTGCCACAGGCATTGGAGAACACAAGAATTACACAGCCAAGTTAGATAGAAAGATAGGGAGATAAAATAGCAAGCATAAAATAGAAACAGATTATCTGGTTGGACGCATATGCTTACTGAAGCAACAAAGACATCACCAATCAGTTCCACAGAGTCCCATTCAGATACACGACTCGCCAGCGCAATCTGAAACATGGAATGGCATTGAAGAATTTCCTTAATTCGATAAAAGACCATTTTGAGTTTTCTTTCACTCAGTAATTTTGGCTCCATATCTGAAAGGGGCTTCTCATATTGCTGTGGGGAAAACAACAACAACAACAACAAAAGACTTAAATGAAAAAACCCAATTTATGTAGCAGTACACACACACAATGTCTAAATATTTGGCATAAAGCATCTGTAGCAAAATTTATGAAAGTCACACTACAAATTCTTTAAAGATTTGATTATTTTTTCAAATTTCAAAATTACAAAATGAAAAAGATACTAACGTACCTCCAGGATTCTTTTGAGAGCATCCACATAATTCTTCTCACTGTCAACTACAGAGCCCAAAATATACCTTCTCACAACCTGTAGAAGAAACAAAGTCTTGTCTGAAACTCTAATCAGGTAACATGTTCATTGGAGTTGGGAATGCTGATGATAAAATTCTCACATTAACAAGCCAGAAGAAACACAAAACAATAGAAGAAAACTAGCAGAAAAGAACTGCAATAAAATACCACTGTACTTCTTCAAAAGTAATTAACTTACTATTACTCTAAAATTATTTATTTAAAGAATGCAACAGTTATTGTATCTGTATCTATAAACTTTGCTAACTGTTGCAATTCCAAGCTCTACTTTTGAAATCTGTCTTTTAACTTTAGATGTATAAATTTAGGCATTAATATAAATAATAATAGGCTTAAAAATGATGTTGGCTACTTCAGTGAACTGCTGCAATAAAAAAGGTAACCAGTTTTCAAAGTCAGTCTTCAAGATTAATATTCTTTTTTTTTTTAATATGTTTTAGAAATTTATTAGGAGTAACCTGAAGGACAAAAAAGCAAACATTAACTGCCTTTTGGTAAGGCCATATGAACTGTACCATTGAGAAAGTATCTGAGCAAGTCAGCATTCTTTTTGGGGCATTACCATACATAAGTGAAAACCCTGTCTCATCTATATTCATACCTATTGACAAAGTAGTAAGAGCTTCAAGAAATGCTATCATATTTCATATTTACAAACTACAGGCTATTTATCACACCTTCGCCATCTCCTGCTTCTGTAATTCAGCTGAAACAAACTTTGTATGCATGCACAAGTGACATGAAGGAAGGACTAGGGAACCATTCTGGTTTAAAATTTAAACTTCTGTTATTGATTAGATGTCTTGCTGGGTTTCATGATTTGTTTTCACCCAGTCCATTTCCTAATCCAGCTCATTCCAGAGCTTTCAAAAGCAAGACTCTGAGAGAGAAGATAGCACAAGGGCAGGATGAAACCACTCCCAACAACTGCAAGGGAAAGGAAGGCAAAACTGCCTCTTTTTCTATTTTCAGCTAGCCTAAATGACCATGAAATTCAAGTCTCAGACTTGCTTTTCTCTGCTCCTCACTCCATGGTCTCCTGCCTTCTGTCACAGCTGCCTTGAATTCTCCACGATTTGCATTCTGAAGTTAAATACAGATTATGAGAGGATCTTCTTTTAAGTATTGGCATTTCAAAAGAAGACTTCAAAATTACCTTAGACCTTGCTCAAAAACATATACAGTAAAATTAGTTGGTCTGATTTGTGTTTAAAATGGATTTAGCAGTGTTTTATTTATTATATCAGCCGCTCTGGTAAAGGAAACTACTTCTAGTCACAGTTCACTCTTCTGAAAAGAATAAACATCTGTAGAAAGTCGGGGTTTTTTCAGGCTTTGTAATACACAAAATAGATAATTGTGCCTCCAGGTTACTGCAATAGAAAAACAGAATTTACAAGAGGCTTGCATGCAAGTCGTAAATTTATACTTGCATGTTTGCTTGTAACAGTAGTATATAAACATAAACAACTTATGTTAGAGAACTCAGGTCCCAGGAGCAGAGGTATCACGACTGAGACCAACCTGGCACATAGCATTTGAACAGACACCAGATTTTAAACAGGAGCTATCGTGCCACCTGCTGTTTAAAACAAGCATATCCGTAAAGTCTGCTTGCTCGTGGCGGAGCAGTCCAGGCTGGAAGGGGCTCCAACTGGGATGTCCAGACTGAAGTGGTTTCCACAGTGACTACAGAGTTTGAGGCGCAAAACAGCAAAATAAACTCTTTCTGTGGACTTGACTTTATTAAAGACAAGTTATTTTTTTTTTTTAATCAGGAGAAACCTTAAAATACAGAGAGAATACAGGATATTTTCTACATTTAAATAGAAATCCCACAGCATCTACAGAAATGTCATCTGACTCAAAAATGCTTAAGCTCTTTTCTTGTTCATTCAAAACCACAACATTTAGTTTGAGTTTTCAGGTAGTGAAACAATATAGTTATTAAAATTTTATAATGCAAAACAGCATTTTGCATGTCCAGCTGTGTTCAGAACTGATACAAACTATATGCACACATACCAATTTTAAACAAACTACTTATTCCATTCCAAATTTGATGTCCACTTAATTTAGGTTAAGCATCAATATTTTTGAAGAGCAAGGCACTGAGAGACCTGGATATAGAGGAGAAGGGGAGGAAAAAGAGGCAGAAAACCATATTTCTAAAAGCCTGCTACCTGCTGCTGTGATAATCCTTCAGGCATAGGAGTCATAATTGCCTCTGTATGCATACAGTCCACATCAATAAATAAATTTAGCTCCTCTTCTTCCAGACATGATGATCTATGATCTACAAAGAGTTGAACAACCAAAACATTAACTTACACAACATGCAGATTAAACGAAGAAAATAAGAAAAATGAAAAGATCCTATCATCCAAGCATAGTAATTACACAGTCTTATTTTCACTCACCGAACAAAAGAAATTTCCCCAGCAGTTCTGTATCACCTGTGAATCACAAATACCACCACTGATAGGCACTCTAATACAGAGCATCTTTCAAAGGTGTCCTAAAATCCACCTGGCACGAGACAGCCTATCCTTTGCTTGACCTCTTCTCCCTGTTCACAGCCACAACAGGGCTGTCCAGAGTGCAGGACATAACTACTGCAGCAGTATTTTAACCCTTGTTGTTAAAGGGCCAGCACTTTTGAAATAAATGATATTTGGAAAGAAATGAAACACACCCACAGTATGATCCAGCTTAAAAATTCCACACACCCTTCTATAACTGAACTAATGTAGGAATCCAAATGTACGAAAATGTTGACTTTTATCACAAAGGAGAATAAGGGGTTCTGCATTGCTCCTCACGTACTAATTTTATGCAAACAGCAACACCAAAGTGCAGTGACAGGTGGCAGTATGCAGCCAGCCAAACAAGCAGATAGGAGCAAATGAGGGATAAAGAGAGAACAGTATGAGAAACTGTTTCAGAACAAAAAGAGAAGGGAAACACATTTGTCAGCTGGAAGGAATTCGACAAATTAGCCAGTAGCTCCCTGCTGATTTAGTAAATGCCTGTGGGTTTAAACCATCCACAGACACACTGTGTCTGCTACCTAACTTCTAGAAACACAAGGCAGAATGCCAGGTTCACTCTTAACACTGCCCTGCTGAAGCCTATCATTTTCTTCAGTGCAACAGCCAGACACTAGGATATATTTCTGACCACTGAAATCTATGCAACTAACTTCTATTTTCTGTCTGTGAATTAGGCAAATTCAGAAGCCATGACAGGGATATAACGTGTGTCCTAGTGCTTACAGATAGGATGCAGCTTTATGTTATCATGCTCACTAAAAACATCATATTCTAGTCTTGTGGTTTTAGCTTCCTAAAATAGTACTCTGAAGTTACAACCATTCAATTAGTTGTGCAGAAATGTGGACAGAAATACATACTATATCTTGGACTTATCCTAAAGAATAAGTAAGTTTGTATTCAGTTACCACCCCCTACCTCTTGCAAAACTTAACTGTGGACTGCTGCTGCTGAGGCTCATGACAAAAGGATGATGTTTGTTATTAACTAGAGAAAGAACACAAACACTTCTAACTTTTTGACTTCAACCCACTTTGTTTTCCCAATCCAAACTCAGCTTTCATCAGAAATCACGAGAGTGATAAAGCAGAACAGTCTCTTCCCCCTACTTCAACTCCTTCGCACAGAAAATATTTGTTATTCCTTGACCACAACAGACTTTTTAAACAGTCAG
>JBCJKH010053530.1:1511-27709 GCA_039877255.1 Loriculus beryllinus
CTGAAGAAGAGGAGGCACAGGCAAGAAGCAGTAGGCATGGATCCTCCTATTGCCAGCAAACAGATGATACAACTGAGCATGGGTGCATTAGCGCTATTCCAAGGGAAGGCCCTGTCTCCTCTTTACGAGGTACGTGCCATCCAATGAAACAAAATGTATGAGAAATAGTGTGTACGCAAGGCTTTGCATTTATAGCATGTGCCGTCTAAAGCCTAGAATAAATTATATTCACAGTCTATACAAGGATTGCCTGAGACTATGACAAGAAGAACCTTGAGACAGAATTAACTGGTCTGGACAAGAACGGATAGAAATTCAGTACTTTCCGCAATACTGCTCTTCACTAGCAGCCACTGTTTTTAACTTCTATTTTAAATCCATTCAAGAGATCACAAGTGAACAAAAATTATAGAGGGATATAGAGTTTCAGATGACAAGTTATCAAACTGAACAGAAGGAAACATTGGTGTATGCATGATGGAAAAGTATATTCATTTTTCCAAAGTAAGGAATACGTGATGAGTGGTAGGATGACTGGCAGTGCTATGTAGTGACTGCCAAACAAAGGTGTGTGCAGATAGTGACAGACATTATGGAAGGCACTATGAAGAATACATAAGATGAAGATAATAGTAGTCAACAGTGTAGGTTAAAAGAACTGGAGGCAAATGGAATATAGGAAGCTGCCTTCTTACCTAAGGATTTCTCTATACTGATAAGTAAGAGGACATGAAGGGCCAACTCCTGGAAAAGAAGGAGGACCCTTAAGCAACACAACCACAGGACTAGGACAGAAGAAGGACCTCTTAGAGACACAGGGGCATGGTACCTGCAATGATGATTGAGATGTAGAAATGAGCAAAACGTGATAATAAGGAAGAATCAGGATTAGAAACAGCATAGAATTATAGAACAGTTAGGGTTGGAAAGGACTTTAAGATCATCTAGTTCCAACCCCTCTGCCACAAGCAGGGACACCCCACACTAAACCATGCCTCCCAAGGCTTTGTCCAACCTGGCCTTGAACACTGCCAGGAATGCAGCACTCACAACTTCCTTGGGCAACACATTCCAGTGCCTCACCACCCTCACAGTAAAGTTATCTCCAGATCCATCTCCAGATCCATGCAAAAGCTCATGCCTACTTTTACCCAGCTTAAGCCTATCTCACACACAGAAGGGTTCTGCTTCATTTCAATTAAGTGCTAAAAATAAAGATAGCTTCCATGTCCTGCAGAATTTCTGTTTGGTTCCAGGTCACCTGTGATACTTCTGTTGTTGTGAAACACATCTCGAATCTGTGTTATTAAAATCCTAGAGTACCATCAAGCCTCTAAGTACTACTGTTCTCTTAGAAGAGAAAGTATTCCTCTAAAGCCCATATCTGACTTGCTGCAAGACAAAATATGGGGGTTGGGGGGGCGGGGGGAGGAGGAGGAGTGGAAAAGTAGATTTCTTTTTTTTTCCCATTTCTTTAAAGAAACAGACCTATTGGCCAGCACATTAAATTATTCCTTTCACATAAGGCATGTTTTCTGTGGAGGCCTGCCATGTTTGTTTCACATGAAGAGAATCACACTATTATTTCTTTTGTTCAGTCAAATGCAGGAAATGTTTGATCCTCCTAAACTTTCCTCCCACAATAGTGATTAATCACTCCCTTTGAAGTGCTTATATTTTTTCAGTTAGAAGGAAAGTATTGATAAATGATTGTTTCAGTTCTTCAAACACTGCATACATGGCAACAATGACATGTAAGTAATTACTTTGGTTTTAATTAGACTTGCCTGTAATTCATACTAAAGTATCTGAGTCCTTCGAGAGTGATGTTATTTTTTGAGTTTGGAGATAATTCAATCGCCACCATAGAAGAGCCACATATTCTGAGTACATTTGATGAAGAAATACTCCCAACTTTTCCCCAAATGCTGGGGCCTGTGTACCTCCATTACAACTTGTTGAATTTTCCAATATTTAAATGTTACTGTAACCTGGCTTTTCTTATATGAGTGATTTTTTTGCTCTGTTGGTCTTCTTAATTAGAAGAAAGTGCTGAGATTATCCTGTAGACTATGAGCTACAAGTGTCTCAAATTCTGTAATAAAGGGTAATTCAGGAAGGATCATGTCTCAAGTGCTCCCTATGGAAAGGAATGTCTCACCTTCCAGCTTTCTTCATCAGCACTTTGGAATTTCAACTTGCTGAACTAAAATGGTGTCAAGTATTCAGTGTTTCTTTCTGCAGTTTCAGGTGTGGCAGTTAAAGTACCTATCTCTCTCTTAATACCCTACACTGAAATAATAAAAGTCTTCAGAAACAAATTACTGATATCACTGAATATTATTAGTCTTCTGTCTTTGGCATTTAGTGGCCCAGATTTTTTTTTTGTGGCATTTCTTCTGCTGGATAGTTGAAGGGTGTACTCCACATGACATCCCATACAATTTACAAATGTTTATGTACATTGCTTAAAACTTTATATAAATGAAAATGAACTCCACAGCATTCTCATGATTTATAAAACATGTACTGAGGTTTAGAAGCCTATTTTGCAGCTTTGCATAACTGCACAGTTTGTGTGCAATACAAAATGGGACCAGAAGAGAGTGTGACTTGTTCTGGTCCTGATCAGCTACAGGCTAACTGCTGTGCAAGAAAATAAAGAAGCTGCCCTGTACTCAGAGTAGTAAAACAGCTCAGAGTCAAAACCTTGCTGTTACAAAGCTGAGCTTCATGCTTCCCCTTTTCAGCTCCACCACTCTACATCAGGAGGCAGTGCAGCACAAGATGAATATTACTGTTTTAACTTTGTTATCTTAGTCCAAGCTACCAAAGAGAGATACCAGTAAAACTGAGCTAAGCTATCAAGTCACAAACGTTTCCTGCAGCACTCTGGCTTTATTCTTGGTGGTCTCCTGTTCCAGCTCAAAACAGGCTGCAGATGAATCTTTCTGTCAGTTTGTTTATGCCCTGTTACTGCTCACATAGATAGTGCAAGCACTTCTAATATGCATTACTTTTAATGAGATTTAAAGAAATGTAATTATAGAGGTTAGTTTGCAGAGAAGGGGAATAAATGACTCAGAAAGGACAGATGGAAGACAGCATAAACAGATGTTTACTGAATGGTCCACTCAGTGCATGGAGATTTGCGTGGCAATAGGGCATGTCAAACTCTTTGCACAGTCTCAATGTGAGAAGCAACGAAGAGGCTTACTAACATTATCCTACCACTCAGCTGCATGTAGTGCAAGGCAAACATTAGACATGTTCTTTGGCACTCTAATGTTACTGTTCCATATACCCAGAATGAGGCAAATTTAAAGACTTCATCTTACTGGTGAAGAAAACAGATGGACTACACAGGAACTGCTGAATTATCCTTGCACAGTTTTCATTAAGACTGACTGGGCTAAAAACTGTGCTGCAAGTCTTTACTATGTGACCTCATGCATAGCCAGAATTTGGTCATTTCATGTTTGTTGAACTTCACTTTGGATAGCTCATACTGTGATTTGATGCTCTGACCATTTGAATGCAATTTTTTTTCCCCCTTCCTTGGCAAATCACATTTAGTAGTTCTTGAATTTTGCAATGGCTGTGAGAAAATAAATGTATCCCAGGGCCAGATATGTTAGGAACTGGCAGAGCTCCAATGACTTGCTAGGATTATGTCGTCCCAGCATTCTTAAAGGTCAGATGGTTACAGACCAGTGTGAGCAATACAACACTTAAAGATTCATGTGATTAGCTTTGCTTTTTTTCAGAATTTGGGGTTTATTGGCTTCAATCTAGTTCCTACTTGCAAATATTCAAAATAATCTTTTAAAATGTGACCTACTTAGATAACAAACCAGAACACTCGGCTTGCCAAAATGTGTCTGTGCCTTAGTCTTATAACTCAATGACTTTTAATAATTTTCAATAATTTTGCACACATAGCTTTTATAGTGTGCTATATTGTGAATACTATCTTCAAAATATGTGAGCGATATGGAAGGCCTGCCACTGAAATCAGCAGTTGTGCCAGTGGGATACTTGTGAACCATCACCCAGGTTAACTAATCAAGGGTAAAAAAGAAATGAAGAAAAACATTCAGAAAAATATTTTTACAGCTTCTCAGATACTCAGTGACAGTTCTGAGACTGCAGATGAAGATTTTCTTCAACTTAATTTGAGATTACAGAGAGAGAGAGTTAGGATATTATGACATTCTACAGAACAGTACAACCTCTCTTATGGGCCATATTTCTTGTACATGAGATCAAAATTATTTGGATTAAATTTAGCTTGTCGTAAATATCATAGTGGCTCATTCTTCCACAGTTTCATTCATCTTCCTGGGTGAAACAGCTTTTGGATTCAGCAGCTGATAGGAAACAAAACTAATGATGATTATTTGTGTAATCTAAAAGCACTTTTTCCTCCTTTCATATGAGAACACTTGCTCTCTCTCTCTCAATCTGTGTCCCTAAGTTCAGCTGAATAGCAGCCAAACTACATCACTCAGTTATCTCATTAGTCTTTTATAAAGGGCAAGACAAACAAGTGAGCAACGCTGAAGTATGAACAGCTTCATTTCAGGGAAGGAAAAAAGGGTTTCTGTGTGCTCTGAGATAGAGTTGGAGAAACTAAACTTTAAATTAATTTAAGAAGCACAAGGAAAAAAAAAGAGATATTATTCCTGACTATAACATGAACGCGAACAGAAAAAGGAATTGATTAAGTTTTAGTCCTTAGAGCTATATTAATAGTGGAGCAGAAAATGAGGGGTAGGATTTCTGAAGTTCATGAATAACTTTGGAGCAAAGTTTTCTGGAAAACAGTATCTCTGACTTCTTGCATAATGTAAATCTGTGAAGCTTTCTCAAGTAACGTCTATGTCTAAACCCGTAACTTCTAACTTTTTGCTCATAGACTCTGTAAGATATAACTAGATAGTGAGATCTCAAAAACTATAAATATAAATATCTCTTCATATTTCCAAATTTAAATACAGATACAAATCTTACTACTTGAGGAGTTATGTTTTAGAAATCTCATTAGAAACACAGTAGCAAACTTGACACTATTTTTCCTGTTCATTTTTTTCTCAGCCTCTTTTTCCTATACCACGAGGAAAAAGAAATAACACATAAATAACCCAGATACAACCCAGCATAATTCACATTGAAATAACAACTGAAAAAGCACCCTTTCTTTCAGATTATTTTGGGTAAAGTTGTGCTGCTGCATCTTTGGTTGATTCCAAATAGTTTCAGCTATGGTGGAGATCTTGTTGCAAAGGCATCTGGTTTACATCTCGGTTTTGTATCCATTCTCAACATAATTTCTAAAAGACTTCCAACTGTAGTGTAAATAAAGCAGGTGGGTCCTCTAATCATAAAAGAATAAAAATGTGAAGGATGAAAAATATTTGTTATAATTGTCTGTATCTTGTGCTCTGTTAATGAAAGTCTTTATGTTTGCCTATTAGACATCGAGAGTAATTTCACTTATGTGTTTTGAAGAATATGCATTTTATTATAAAAGGAAAAAAACCAACAGTTGCTAATCCTTACATGATGATGTGTGCCTGCTTCAAATGGAGATGGGCAAGTGATGAATTAAAGCAGTCTGAAAAACCTGAGGATCGAGCCTGATACTCGTTTTGATTTTCTAGCTCAGTAAAGCAGTCACTAATGAGAAGCAGGCCATATGGTACATTGCATCATTATAGAAAACTGTAACAGGGATCCTGAGTCCTGAAATACATGAAATATTGAAGTAAAAGCATAAAGGGTAAATCAAATGAAGCTTTCAAAAATTGTGTGCTATGCTATGTGCTCACTGTTTAGTCTTTTACTCATCTGTATATTGTAGTTGGCATGAGAGGCAGGAAAAGACATCTCAGCAGAGATTTTTCATATGAATTAGTGTTTGGCGTCATTGGAAGTAGCACTATTTCCACTTATGATGCAAGAGGAGGTTTTCTTGAACTCTACAGCATTCTTCACTTGGAGTTCAAGCTAAAACTTATTTATGTGATCTTTACTCTGGAAAGATACAGAAAGGGCAAGTTTATGTAACATAATACATTAGTAATAGAGCAAACTGCTTGCTCTATTTGCAGTATAACTGTCTTGTTGCGTAATACGTTGCATGCACTATACAAATAACATTTGTATAGTAGTGTGTTTGAGGACTCAGTACTGGGACTGCAAAGTGGTTTTGCTAGTCTACAAGTTCATTAAAAATATGAAAAAAAGAAATAGAACTTGCCATCAGTTTTTTCAGCTGCTGTTGGGGCCCTTTGCTGGTCCCAGTGTGTTGGTAGCTTGCCTGAGTACTTACAGCGGCACATCTGCAGCAGATCTTGCTCTCTGCTGCCTCCTGCTGACCACACAACCCAACCCACCTCCTGGGGCGATGCGCAGGGTATTGGTCTGGTGCCGGCTTGTCAGTAAAGAAGGCAAAAATAAATGTGGTTACCTAAAGAAAAAAAGCCAGACTCGGGCTTCTCCTGTAATAGGAAGCAGAGGATAAGGAGATGAGCTAAGCGTGTAAAAGGGAACAAAAAATTAGACCTAGAAAATAAGGCTTACATGTCCTGCTGGAGAAGTGTGAGGGCTTGGACACCCACCACTGCTCCTAAATGAGCTGGCTTTGCTCCTTAAAAATAACTTGTCATCTTTGACTGCCCTAACCAGCAGGTAGAGCAGCCAGCCCCCTTCCCAGGGTTCAGCATAGTCAGCATAGGTTAAAAGCAGAGTGGCATTTCCCCCCACCCTGCCAAGGTACACACTCTCCATGTACCTGCCTACTTCCCCTACGTCCTCCCAGTAACAGTGAACAACATTCAGTGATGATAATGGAGCTCAAACCTTGAGAAAACACACCGGAGAAGACGGGGAAACAGTCGCAGTTCCTTGCAAAGTGTGTTAAGTGATTAAGCGTCTGCTTTTGCAATTTCCCACTGAAGTTAAGCAAATAGGATTGAACTGTGGTGTGGACCAGTGCTCTGCTTTTACAGTAAAGATTGATAATGCCTTGGGGGTTTCTGTTTGATTTTTCTTTTTTTTTTTTTTTTTTTCCCTAAACATTTATCCTTATTGTTCCTCAGCAATATGCAGTGTATCCACACCCATCGTTCATCAAGTCTTCTGTACTGCCAGGAGGCTTTCTCCATTATCCTTTTGCCAGATGGTTTCAGCACAGATGTGTTTCAGAGGTTCTGGTATGAAAACCTCCACACTTTTTTGTTGCAGTCTGCCAGAGCTGTGAATGGCAGTGATGACATCACTGATGTCAGCATCATCCTATAGGATATATAATGATGGGGTAGTCAGCTGTGTTATCTCTGGGGAGCTCTGCATTTTGTGTTTCTGCAGACATCAGAGACTGCAGAGAGGAAAAGAAGGATTGCTTTTGCTCTCTCTCCTCACCCCACTCCCCAACCCTCAAACTGGTTACCTGTCACCAGTGAGAGGTGTCCACCACTGCTTGCCCAGTGCCTCCCCTAACGAGGAAAACAATTGCTGCCTGTGCCTGGCCATGGTGGAGGGAGGAGTGCTGCAGAGGGAACTTTTAAGCTGCTTGTTTATCAGATGCTTGGAAATGAGCTAGGGGTCAGAATAACTCTGGGGTTTCTGCATGTTAGTGGCCAGCTCTGTGTAGTATCAAAGACAGCTGTGATGCTTGCACAAGGCAGAATGTTAGCTGATCAGCTATCTTACTTTACCATGCAGGGAAAGGCCAGTAAGGGCATTTTTTTCTTTTTCTAATGGAAGTCTGTTGTACAATATATAAACAAAACTTAGTCAGAAATCTTGAACAATAATCACATTGTAAGCTGTTTCTTTGTTTTGTTTTTGTTTCAGGGTTTTTTGTATCCTTTTTAGTGGAGGGGTTGTTAATGTCTGGCCAAGAAAAAAGGAATGAGCCTGGAAAAAGCCACATCCTCTCCTAGGACTATATTCTTCCTTTGGTTGTGATTCCTATTGACTTTACTAGATATTGTCTAAGTGAAGCTAATCACAGAACTTGACCTGCTGATTCTGCAAACCTAAGTTTCATATGTGCTCTTATCCAGTTAAGCAAACAACATTTTCTACTGCAAGATAAATGCTCTCCACTGAGATGTCTTGCGCCTGTGCTTGGCTGCTGTTGCTTTTCTTCCGTTTCCCATAAAACCTTCTCTGTTTGACCACTGGGTGTCAGTGAAAGACTGCGAAGTAATGTTCTGTAATTAAATATACTTGAGTTTCTCCCAGGCTCTGTGGGTGTTCTTTAGTTAAGGTGGTCTGGGCAATTTTAAGAAAGGTGACTGACACATATACCAGGAGCATATGATAATTAGGAAAAAACAGCTCAGATCGGTAGGTTGTTCCTGCATCACTTCCTTATATTATACAAAAAAAACCCCTGCACACCAATATGTAGCTGGACCTCTCCATCCTGAAAGGTGCGAACCTCAAGCGAGGTGGTCTGAAGGAAAATGTCATTATTAATGTATGAGAATTGAGGGTGGTCTACACCCTAAAATCAAAGCTATTTTTGAGTCTCTTCTCACTTTCATCAAAGGGAAAAAATTCTGCTGTGGATTCTTCTGCAGAATGACCTCAAAAGATGTGAATATCCGATATAAGAAACATAGCTAAAGTTAGTGACAGCTATTTTTTTAAACTGAGGGGGAAAAAAGGTTTAATGGCCTGGGTAAATACACGTATCCACATAATAGCACCTGTAGCTGCATATCACATTCATTTTATGTTGAAATTTATTCCAGTTTTTAGTATGTTGAAGGTGTAGCAGCATTGAACAGGCTGTTGGAAGGAACCTTAAGAGTTTTGGAAACTTGGCAGGAAGCAAGCGGCCTTTAGGAACCGGCAGGTGTTGCAAGCATTTGGGTTTATGTAATAGGCACATTAACTGTACACTGCTGCGAAAATGACCTCCTGTCAAATAACTGAGAGTTTCAATGTCACTCTGGTCCTCCTTCTTGAGGCTTCAGAATCCTCTGACCAGCGAAATAAGATAAACAGTCAAATTCCTGTGATTCGCTGCTCCATAATGCTGACAATTTCAGGAGTGTACTGCCGCCTTTGTGCAAACTCTACCCGTATTTTAAGGACAGTTTGCAAAATTAAAGCATGTAAAGGCTTATTTTACAATAATCTATTTTGATTATTGATTATTTTTCTTAGAAAAAAAATAAAAATATCTGCAGCAATTTCTCTGGACATACAAAAAAAAAATTATTTCTCTTTAGTGTATAGCTACAAAACAATAGAACAAGGTTTGGACAAAAAGTTGTCTAAATGAGGGAAAAGTAAAAGCTGAATTTCTGATTGTCCCATGCTGTACACAGCGTCCCGCTCACTGCTCTGGCAGAAGCGCTTGCCGCTAGAGGCCCTTGTGTGCAGACGGATGCCGCAGAGGCATTTCACAGCTGTTGAACCAGCGGCTGTGGGCTGAAGTTGTGCTCATGGAAAAGAATTACAAAGTTTCCACTCTTTTCATTGATGTAACAGCAGGTCTGTGGGTCAAAGACAAAGTTTCTAGGCAACCGAAATCAAGAAGCAATGTTGTTTTATATATACTGAAAAAAAGAGCATTTCTGCTTTAGACTGTATAGCTGAAGTGCTCAACAGAACACTTCTTTAGGTGTTCTAGTGCTACATGCTTCAATTAAAAGAGTTTCAGTGCTATTTAAACATGCTTAAGTGATGCTTGAAAAGTCATGCTGTTCTGACTAGAGTGCTAATATTGAGGGGGTAAGGGGAGGTTTTTATTTTGGCAGTGAAATTTAAGGATTTTTTCCTGGTCTGTTGCTGTTCACAGCAGTTAGAGCATTACTTTTCTGCTTTAATAGGTTATAGTATTGAGAGTGATAACATACTCTCAAATGTTTCAGATCAAAATCTATGAACTTATGTTCTATGAACTAATGTCTTTCAACATTAAGGATTATCGATAAGCTGGAGCCACTGTGCATTTACAAAAATGATTTTATTAGACCTAAACAGATTGCCTCACAAATTAGATTTGTACAGTGGCAGAGTACCAGCACTCTGTCAAACGTTCATATTACATTTACAGACCCAAAAGCTAATACAATATTTTCAAAAAAGAGTTGCCATCTAGAGCTAATATTTCTTCAGATATGTTAAATGCAATTAATTTTAAATGAAATGTGATTGATTTAATGTGATTAAATTTAATGTGATCAATTTAAAAGTTGTTCAATAACATAATATTTTATAATTGTTGTGCATTACCTCAACATATTAGCTCTACAGTGACTTCAGAGATGAGTTACTATGCAAATGAAATAAATAAAGGTCTATGTGCATCAGAATTCCGTTTATGGGAAATTTGAATAGGTGGAAATCTCAGTAGGCTTCTCACCTGTGAAATGCCACAGTACACGTTTAACATTCTGTCCTAATTTATTAATTTTTAACGAAAGAAACCAAAACAAAGGTGGAGGGAAACCTGTGGACTCTCAAGCTAAAACTGCAGTTTGAGAGAGCTTGTCCAGCTTTAACTTTGTGCTGATGAGGAACCAGTTTGAAGACTGGTTGCACGAGTCATTGGGACCTTGGGAGCAGCACAGGCTGCCTGTGGGAGCTTCTGTCCTCGCTCCATCGCCCAACTTGTTCTCCCCAGCACACAGGGACCTAGGAGGGTGGCTGCAGGGCAATTGTAGGAGCAGATTCTCCGAGTGTTATACCACTGCATCTATTTTTTTGTTGCTGGCATCACAGCAGTGTTGCTCTGTGGGAGCCCAGGGCCATGCTGCCCTCTCCCCAGTGCCAGGATCAGGGAAATACAGCTTCGCTGATATTGCCTTCTGACTCTTCCTGCATCTCCTCATTTGCAGGGAAGGCGGGTGCCTGCTCCTTGCTACATGTTGGTCTAGTACGATCTGGTAAGATGAGCCCTCAACCTGTTCCAGGCCTGCAAGGCACCACGTTCATGTACAAATGGGGGAAAATATTGCAAAAGAAGGTAGCTCTAAAACAATTACCAGCAGAGCATTAGCTGGACTGTCACGGTTCCTCACTATGCAAAAAGGAGAACTACCCAAATCAGGAAAGTAGTGCTACCTGCAGCCAATGTGCATGCCTGCAGGTACACCTTGTGGGAACTTCTGAGGTTGCATCTGTGTCTGTGAGAGAGCAAGTGTACTGCTGTAAGCATGATTCTGTGGTAAAGCTGTTGACCACATGGAAAACAGCATTTCCAAATGAGAAAAGAAATTTTTTTCCCTCTGAATTCACAGGGTTCTAATCATTTCAGTAGAATCCTGTCAGATTATATGAGATCTTTCAGGAAGAATCCATTGTTTCCAGGGGAGAAATCAGCTCATATTCTTTTAGACATCTGTGAATTAAGAAATTTATTGTACATTTTATACTGAGGTCAACCATAGAAAAAAGTTAGTTTACAAATGACTCATGGGTTTTCACAATGAAGGCAATTAATCACTGGGTTACCCTGACATGGGTTGTGGTGGATTTTTCATCACTAGAATTTTTCTATCAAAGTATAATGTTTTTATAAAAGACATGCATTTTTCCAACAAGAATTAATTTGTGAATATCCTATGATTTGTGCTGTACAGGAGCTGACAGTCTCAATTACTACAGTGGTCTTTTCATACAATGGTGTGATTTATGAATATATATATATATATGTATTTATTTGCCTCAGTAGTTATTTAAAATGTTCAACATTTCTATTGTCAGTGTTTTCTTTCATAAAATTAAACCTTTTGTGATGGTGGCACAAGTCATGTTTCCCCAAATGCAAACAACATTGAAATAATTATTGTTATTGGCTACTTTGAGGCTACATAAATAAACCTTTTCATTAAATCTACAGGATTAGTGAATTTAAAAGGGAATAAGAACAAACACGCAAGTAACTTAAAAAGATCAGAAATAGAGCCAGCTAATTTAAAAACATAATATTTATGAAGGCCAAAGAAGCGGCTTAAGTTTTAAAAAGTGCAAGTTAAACAAACAACAAAATAGCCCCCAACAAATTTCCAGTGTTGAATTAATTAAACATTTTTAATTATACCATGAAACTTGGGGAATACTGAAATCTGACTCAGGCTGTAATCTGTTTCAAATGATACTTTGTTGTTTAGTATAAGTAGTGGTGATTAAAATGTAGTTTATCATAAATATATATGTTTATACACATGAAGAATCACCTTAGAAAAATAAAACAAAGTAAGTTTATCCCCTAAGAAGTAATCTGATAATCTCCAAAGTAAACAATGTTAATTAAAAAAAAAAAACAAAACAACAAAACCAAACTAAATTTCTAGAAATGTAAATTTTATAAAGCTGAAAATGGGTGCAGACAGCCTGTGGCTGTTTTGAACGCTAAGAGTAGAGACGGCAAACAAAAGCTGGGAGCAGTCCATAACTGTCTTTTGGGTCAGATGCCCTATCCCCTGAGGCAAGAGGGGGCAACACTCTCTCCTCAACTAACAGCGTGATCATAAAACAGATAGCTTCAGGCTCATCTGCCACTGGTGATCTTGGTAAACTAAACCTCCCATGGGAAGTGCCATGTGTTTTCAAAGCATGTGGTGCAGCGTCCTGACCTCTGGATCACACACATATATTTGCAGAAGCACTTCATGGAGACCCATGGAGTGGCAGGGGGTGTTTCCTTTCACTTGGGCTCTGGCAGAGCCTGTCCCGGGAGCACCCTGTCACTGCTGCTTGTCAGAAACTGCCTGCCATACTTGGAAGCAGATGCTCAGCTGGTGTAAGATGGGAAATGACACTGACAAGTGACATTGATTTCTGGCTGCCTGAGGTTCTGCCTACCACTCAGGAGCACTCAAGAGCTTTCTGATACATTTATCAATCTCCCTTACCCTTTAAGTGAAGAAAGTTTTTGGCAGTAGGGTGCAGGTCAAGCTTTCAAATTGCTCTTCAGGCATTCAGAATTCTGTCTTAATGGAAAGGGTTAGGTAGACCGTAGTTAATACCACTATATTTACTGATGAGATGTGGATTGATGTGTAGGGACGTAAGGAAGCTGTGTTTTTTTTGTTTTCTTTGCTTGTTTGCTATCTCTCCATTATTTATTTTCAATTAAAAGATTAGTAGTAGTTCAGTTTAACCACTACGGTATGAAGTTTCTGCTTTTTTAATTACAGTTGAGGAGTGAATGGGGTAAATAAGTAATCTTGTAGATCTGGAGAACTAATAGTTATCTTACTGCAAGAGATCTTTACCCTGAACACTGTCATGGCCACTAAAGATAGCTATTAAATGTGCCAATAAGAAAATGAAGATTAATATTTGTATCTCAGTATAACCTACTGGAATAATACTTTTTCATTTGAAGGGCTTAAATGAATCTTGTTTGTTTCCAATGGGTATACTTATTTATTTTAGTGGAAATAACATCCTCTTAAAGTGAATATTTGGCTAGTAATACAGTCCTGCCTCTGAGAGCAAATCCTCTGAAGGGGCTGCAAATCACAAAACCCAGGCAGGCAGCTGCACAAAGAAAGGTTATTTTCTTGGGCTTTCTTTTACCCTTTTAATCCTCTTATTTTGTCCTTTGCAGACTAGTGAGTTTTTCTACAGCTACAGAATGGTCTTTTCTTCATAGGATATATGATTATTTCTTGGAAAAGGATGTTATGCCTGCAAGTTGTCTGGGTAATGTGTGTTTAAAACCTTACATCTGATTTGGTAGAATTAGTCTTATCAGGCCACCTGAAAATGGGCTAGTTAATTGGTGGAACTGTTTCCACAGCCATATGACATACAATGGAGCTGCTGCTCCTCTCTGCTGAGGTAGTTAACACAGATCTGAAGGAATATAGCGGTCAGCTGTACTTTTTTTGTGAGATGTGCAGGTGTACATACAATGGGAATTGCTTTGACTGACTTTCTCGAATGCTGGATAGGGAGCCTAGACACATTAGTTAAATTTAACCTATCAATAGTAGCTTTAATTTGCTCAGTTGTAGGTAATTGAAGTATTTGTTTTAGGGTTTGGCACTGAGATTCTAAAACCTCTTATTTTCTTGATTCATCTTACCCATGCAACTACATCAGTTCTTTAAGTCTACTCCTGTTGGTTTCATGGTCATAAGCTTTGAAAATAAATTCTGTGTGACAACATGAGTGACATTCAGATACCTGAACACCAAAGTGACTTTAGGTGTTCACTAGTAACACTAGACCTCTTCATTCTGAGTAATTCAGTCACTTCCTAGGATAAAATATTAGAATACATTATTCTTATTAAAATTCTCTTTTCCGAGAGAGTATATCCAAACAAACAAAGCAACAAACAAGCCCTAAAGCAATATCATTAGTCCAGTCTCAGTCAAGTGTAACTGGAAAATAGAAGCACATCGTAGAACAAGGTTCTCAGACTTACGTGGAAACTACACAGAAGCTATTAGGAAAGCTGAAATTAGTGATGTCCTGTTGAAAAGTGTCTTTTCTTAGAGTGCACTTATGGAACAACTCATCAGCCTGGAAAATAATAAAACAAGAAGGCAACATGATAGCCAAAGCTGTTCAGCTGTGGGATGATTTACAGAATACCTTAAATTCACACTTTATCTGACACTTCTTATTTTTTTATCTCTGTCTTTGTACATTAACCCTTTTTGGGCAGTCATTCATGCGCATTTGGATATCAAATAAGAAAATTAATGTGTATTTCCAGATTTAAAAGCAATCCATATCATCTCATTAAGGATGCCATTTTCAGCAGAGATTAGCTTACTTCATTTTAAAATAAATTTAAGTTTATTTGAACTGTGTTTGATTCTGCAGCAGTGATATAATGAAACTAAAGATTAAGGCTTGAATAACTCACTAAATCTATTCCTTCTTCTCGCAAAAGCAGAGAAGTCTATATTAAGTATCCACCAGTCACTGCTGGACTTTCTGGTGAAAGCCCCCTAGACTCTCTCCCTTTAAGCTAGTAAACCTAAGACCTCTTTCTTCATTTCAATTAAATGAGATTAATCATCTTAAATTCATTATTTCCTTATGCCAATCTGTCAAAAAAAGCTACCATTAACTCCATAAACAATGTAGCTTCTATATCAGGTTTCCTCGACCTTTTCCACAGTCAAGATGGAGCTGGGAGAGACACACAATTGCTAGGATTTTCCATCAGGATATGGAAACTGTAAATTGCTGAATAGAACAAAGAGTGTCCCTAAGGAAAGCTTGTTTTCTACTTCAGTGTGGCTAATATTCATCAAAACCAGTGTTTGGAAAAACATAAATATGGTTTAGGGTGGAGAATAGCCCTTCTAAAAAAGTCAGGAGTAACCTCACAGAGCTTCAGCTGAAATCCTATTCTACACTGTAGGTGAGATTTCCAGTGCAGTCTCATCCTCTGATCTATGTATTGGATGCCCTCCAATGCAGTTTATTTGGTCATAACAAAATACAGAGCTGGTCATTTAAACTGGAATTATAATAATAATAAAAATTTTGCTCCACAAATCCCGTTGCTGTATGTCCCACTTGTAAAATGATTTCCCTAAGTAAGTGATGGCTTTCTTTTTTCGAGAGCAGAGGTTTCAGTGGACACTGGTATTGGGAGTGGTGGTTCCCAGCCTGGGTTCAGTCAATGAGCTGCTCTGAAATGGCCTGTGACATCTGTGCAATACTTGTTCTTTTCTTCTTTTCCATTATGATTGTGCAAATATTTAGTGAAATCTTTTTTGAAAGAGTCAATAAAAACTGTAGTGAGAGAAGAGTGGAAGGAAGCCCCTTAACACAATGACAAGACATTTGCCAGGCCAGTTAGAAACTATACTGACAAAAGAGAGTTATTTTTTCTTCTAGCCTGGCAATAAATTTACACATCTCAAACAAAACTAAGCTGTCCAGAGGTTGATTTATTTGTCATTTATGGAAAACTGAAGTGGTTCTTTTGTCAAAAATGAAAATGCTTCCCTGTTAGGAGGCCGCTTGCACAGGTTTTGCTTATTCCTTGGTGACCCCGAGCCCAGCTAAGAGCTGTTTTGATAGTGGCAGAAATACATCGACAAAGCTCTTACCTCCTGCTTCTGTCTCACATGGCATGCATTAACTGTGTCGCTGGTATCTATCTGCACAGCACCACTCAATTTCCAAAAGCTGGGCTTTGTCATGTGCCAGTCTCCATCTGCAGTCATTGCAGTAGCACAGGGCAATGCTGAAGGGGAATGAGCATAGGGATCCTTAGCCTTTTGTTAGTGTGAGTCAGGTTACCTATACAGTGCAGTCTCCTGCTGTGCATAGGTGCTTACATGGGCCTGGTGTCAAGAGCCAGACTGCATCTTCAGTAAGGGAATGTAAGCCTTTCCTTTCACATGGCCTGGGTTGATTTCTGCAGCCATCCCTCTGCACTTTCAGAGCTAATGCAGCTTGTGCATCTCTTCTTCATCCTTCATTTCACTGAATATTTCAGCATTTTTTGATCACTTTCTGCTGAGAAAAATTAAACCCCCCTAGATTGCTAAACAGTTTTTCTTAGCTTTGCACTCAGTATTTGCTATGGGGTTATTTCTTTATTAGCAAAATGGGGTAACACCATTTAGTCATGGTCCCATACTGCCTTATAGTCTGGAAATATGAAACTTTAAACATGCATGGAGCGGTATTAACCTTGTAAGCTCATCCGGGAAAGAATTACATCCAGCTCTGTTTATTCTAAAAATAACATTTTTCTTAAAAGGGATTAAAGTTCCTTGAGTGCCATCCTTTCCTGCCAAAGCAAACGCATAAAAACAGAGAGATGTCAAGCCATGGGACATTTCTTACTGATATCCTCTCATGGCATATTTTCCTTGACAATGACAGATTATGTCTTTTCAAGGAATTTTTGCCTTCTTCAGATAAAGAAACAGAGCACCCTGAACATCTTAATCACTTTTGCTGGCTGTTACAAACCCTGCCTTAAAACCCCAAAAATGCCAGTGAAAACTAAGTCCTGACACATGGCTGGAGGCTGTGTGCAGTGTGTTTATTAGGGATGAAGTATGAAGTCTTACGTGTGTGTGAGTGTTTGTGGTGTAACTTCACTGGATTTTCTTGCTCACCCTTTAAACATCAGCTTATTGAGTGATAAACAAAGTAGAATAGGGGATTTGCCTGGCTGTTTTCATTAAAATAGTGTCCCATTCACTATTATTGAATCCATTTTTCCTTTGTGGGTTGCTGTGTTCTGAGCTCAGGCTGAAATACGTGAGCAGAGATTGGTTTAGAAGCAAAAAAAAGAGGCCCCAAACAAGATTAAGGACTTCAGTGTACATGACAAACTGTTAGGAATCTGTGCGGCCACTAAAGCAGTTAAGGCTTGCTTCTGTTCATGTCTGCTGAAGGTCAGCATGGCTGTTCTCCTAAAAGGTGGACTACTGAGGCAATCTACAACTGCATTTAAAATATATTTTGTCAATACATATACTTTGAACTACCATATCAGGGCATAAGCAGAGCACAGAATGGGACTGCCAAAGAAAAAGAGCTGCTTTTTATTAAGCACTAACAGGATGACTGCCAAAACCAGAAGTCATAATCATATGAGAGAAGTTCAGCTCTCCTTCTGTAAATTTATAATGATATTCCTTTTTTTTTTTTTTAGGCTTTTATTTCGATGAGTTTGTAGCACAAATTGCCACACTTCTGTGATGCTGTATGCCATACAATGGATCTTTCTTTAACAAGAAATGAAAAGAAACTCCATTTTTTACTGTGAGAGGACTTGGAATGCTCTTGCCTGTCCACATCCCTTGCCTTTGAAATGATTGATATCACTGTGGTTTCAAGCTGTGAAATAATCAGTTATGGAGAAAAATGGGCTCTGTCTAAAGAAACATGGTCTGAAATGATCAGGGTGTAAATAATACTATGTTTGTCATCGAATGTGACTGGAAAAAAGTCACATAATGCCAAGATTTACTGTAAATTGTTAGGGAACAGGATGGGTTTGGATTTACAGCTGGCAAGTTTGACAAGGCTTGGAAAACTAAGGGTGGGAAGCCACCCTTAGGGTGAACAGGTGAGAGGTGGTGCAGAATAGTGATAAAGTTGTGAGTGCTCCATCCCTGGCTGTGTTCAAGGCCAGGTTGAACGAAGCCTTGGAAGGCATGGTTTAGTGTGGGGTGTCCCTGCTTATGGTAGGGGGTTGGAACTGGATGATCTTAAGGTCCTTTCCAACCCTAAAATTCTATGATTCTATGATTTTCTCCTGATCAGAAATATTTCTGTAAAAGCAAGTTTTTGCTCTTTTGAGGAAAAAGAAGTGTATTATGTTCTCATCTGAATCAACAGCCAAGTTACTATTATGAGAGAGAATTAAATCAGACCTCAGTGTAGCTACTGAGATATTTCCCTGTGGAAGGTGAGAATGTCTTGTAGTGGTGAATATTAACCTTCTTCAGACAATGTACTAGTCTCATTTTGTTCTGTGCTTGTAGTTGCATATTTTCTGAATGGTGACACCTAACATTGCACATTTGTTGTCATCCTGTGAAGTATTAGTGACAGAATTAAAACCCTGTTCACTAACGTAGAGACTTCTTACATGCACACTGAAAATACAATCCACTGTAGGATGTTGAAGCATGGTTACAGGGCACTACTCCATGTTGCCATCACTGGCTCAATTTTCTAAACATGCAGGAGAATGCCACTGCACTCAAACAGTGAAGTCCCACACTGTATTTAAACACTTTTTAAAAATATATATATATTACAGGCTGTTGTATGGAGGCATAAGAGTAGTGCTGATAAAATCACCTGAAAAAGACTGATGTGTTTTATTAGTTTGTTATTTTGACCAGTAACAGGATAATTGCTAGATATGTGCCTTGAGATGCCTGGTAGTTTTATGAGAACTTGTAACATCACGTAATGGTAATTCAAGTGAGCTGTGGTTTCACTGTGCAAAACAGTAGAGAAAGGGACTAGACCTATACTCAGAATAGATGCAAAGACTTGCCTGTATCAAATCAAAATTTATTTAGTTACTCTTCAAACTGTCTTATCACCTAAGTACCTCTGAAGCTATCAAATATTATGTAACTGCGGTGAAGAGAACACACAGTGAAAGTTGCCTTTATTTGTATTTAGAAATTTGCCCCTTAATTGAGCCTTCTAGTAAACTGAGAATTGTGCTCATTGGAAATGCAACACTAAAACCAGAGACTATCCAGTTCATTAGAGATACTCAGCTTTTATAAGACTGGAGTGCTCTGACTCGTACTGCTAAATTTGCATTAAAACCTAAAGAATATATTAGATCAACTATCTCAAAACGTTTATGTTCCCAAAGATTTGAGAAAGATCAATGAAATGCGGTCTTTAGGTTGTTTACCCTGCATAGACGAATTAATGCTAGAAAAAATGAGACTGTGAAGCACATTTCGTTCAAAATCCACCAGAGTTAATTAAGATTTAAATCACTTTCATTAGTTGTAGTATCAGCCATTAAGACAGAATGAGAGTCAACTGTTTAATTAGCATAATGCAAGAAAAAAGTTAGTTGTTACACAAGTTTAACACTAAAGCTATAAAATACAGAAGTGCATAGTCACCACTCAATGACCACCACTATTTCAGCTTTATTAGTGTTTGCTACATATGATCATATAAACCCTTCTTTTACTTTTATTTTGGGAATGCTAGACTTCTATTTATGCTTTTTAATCTTTTTATGGCCTGTACAAAGCTCAAAAATAACCATGGTAACAATGAGTTTTCACTTTTCAGATATAATGTGCAGATGCTTATCTCCTCATGAGGCTTTTTGAATAAACAAGCAGTAGTGTTATCTGCCAAAACATAAAAATAATGGGTGACCAAGGTTTGTGTAAGTACCGTACAGCAAGCCCGTGTTTATCCTGTACTAGTTCAGTGGAAATGTGCTACAAAATGCATGAGAAAACTCTTTGCACTGCTAGACCTGACCAAACTGTTATAGTAAAAGACATGTTCACATTGAAAATAGTGTTGAGATCTCTTAATTTTCAACCGATGAAGCAGGCACTTCTAAACCTTCAAGCCTGGCTCACCTTCATGGTCAATATGATTCAGCTAGAAAGGGAGCTCTGTAGACAGTCAAATGCAAATGCTTCTTGATTATTTCAGTTCCTTACTCTAAAAGAAAATTCACTAGTGTCTCCACCTGTAATTGAGCATCTCACAGTGTGTCCCACAGTTCAGGTTCACTCATTGTCCTCTTTAGACAACACATACAGCTGCTTATACACCTGTGTTCCTGCTCTGATTAGAGAAAGAAAGAGGGAAAATGAAAGAAGAAAAAGAATATAGCAAGGAAGGAAGAAAAGAAGGAAAGAGGCCAGATGGTGTGACGGTGCTTGCTCAGGTCTCCTCCTCACTGGACTTACACCGCAAATGCAATTTCTGGAAATAGCTGAATGGTGAACCTGAGTTTGCCATATGACTGGAAAATTATAGCCTTAGCTAAACTATGGACTATTGCCAGAAAGAAGCCCTCACTTGCTTTTTTAGGTTACGGGGTGCAAATCTGGTGATTCTAGACTGCAGGAAGAATTTTGCATGCACCTTACAGGATCAGAGAATCTGTCCACTCCTCCTCTTCTAAGGCGTTGTAACCAATGGAAGTTTTGCTTGGAAGCCAGAAGCAGAGTTTAAGCCAACCTAAGACTGTGAATGAAAATGTCTTCCAAAGTATTGCAGACATTCTGATCACTGAAAATGCACTTTTCTTTTTGTAAACACAATCCTCATATGCATACCTCTATTTTCTAAATATTCAAGAAATAAGAGTATATTATTACTATTTTAAATGGCTGTATCATAGTTTCTTTGAAGTTACCCTTTTTAGGAACTGTTTTTTAAGGATTCAGCTTGAATAAAAGCATCTTCTGGGGAATACCAACCCTGAGGCCAATGGGGCATGAGGAGCCCAGTTTAGACTGTGAGGCATCTTAATGGCATTTCCCAAGCAACAAATCTTCACTCATGATCTGATGTGCTCAGGTTTTACTTTGAAACAATCATTTTCCTTAGAGAAGTCAGGCTCTTTTTCTCAATAAAATTTTCCCCAGGGTTAGTTGTTCTTAGGAAAATTTTGGTCAGTCAAGACTTTAGTGGAAAAGACTTTCTGCTGGAAAAGACTGTCTATTTAAGAAACTCAGACAACGTTTTTCAGCACAGAAAGGCTCACTAAAATATTTTGGTTTAATAATGACATGACTTTTTTATATTTTATATTCATCTGTAGCACTTAGAGAAAATTGCATATATTTCCATGCTTTCAGTTTTCATGAAATCACTTATTTGGCCTAGTATAACTTTAAAACTTTCCAGCTTTCATGGATAGAGAGATCATTACAAATTTTTTTCCATTGGTTTGGAAAATATTAATTCAAAAAAAAAAAAAAAGAAAAAAAGAAAGTCTTCATTTTTCAATAGTAAAGATTTTGGGGTTCTGCAGCTGTGAAATCTGTCTCACTAATCAGTTTTATTCTCTTCACCTTTGTAAAATTTCCTCACTTATCATGGACAATTTACCATCCAAGCTGCCTACCCACTGTATAGTAATCTACTTTTCCCTTTCATCTGTTCATATAGATCTTGCTTCCCCACTGAAATCCCAGATTCCACACAATTCCTGTTAGAGATATTCTCTAGTTTGCAAACTTTTGCAGGAAAGTTCGCATTTGCTCAATAATAGAATGCCTTTTTTCTTTTCTTAGCAAAAATATGAGTTTTTCACACTCACAATGACAACATACATAAATGTACATCAATGTTTCCTTTATTTAGGTTGTAGTCCCTTTCCTTCTCAGACAGTAATTTCACCATACCTAACCCAGTGATAAAGCCCTCTCTAGCCAAGTGGTACAGGCAGACTTGAGGATTCTAACTTCCTTTTCAGCAGATGTGGAGGTTTTGCCCGTTGCTTATTACAGAATATCATATGCTAAAACCCAATTAAAAGAAGCTTAATAAATTGAATAGCATTTTTTCCATAGACTTTTTTAGGTTTTGCACCAGTATCCACAGAAAATCATTTAATAAATTATAGAATAATTAATAGTTGATGACGGGAGTTTCAAATGCAGGCTCACCACATTACTGCCAGCACTGCCTTGAAAAGATAGGAGCTATATAAATCTAGGAATAATGAAATTATTCATTTTTTCCAGAGACAAATGCAATCCAGAATTGAAGCTGTGAAACCACATCTGTTGCTTGACAAAGACAATATTAACATATGTATGTTTCCAACTGTAGGGGTATTTATTGAATGTGTGTTCTTATTCTTGCCTATCAAGCAGCTTTTTTCAAACCCAGCTTTCTCAAGTGAAGCAATGCACTGCACTGCACAGGTGAGAACAAGCTGATGTAAATATGTTCGTGGTCATTCATGCAGCCAAATACCAAGGCTTTGCTGGTTTCATGCGTCTCTCTGAATTTCAGTTATCCCAGAGGCAGAATATAAATGTTCTATTGCTGATACTACTTTGTTCATCACTCTTTGTAGTTTTGAGTCATTAGGTTTGTGATAACTGTTTTTCTGGAGTTTACTACTTTTGGTTGGGTTGCTATTTTTATCTTCTGAAAATTTTCATTATTAAGAAAATATTTACTCTGAAAGTTCAAATATTTGTGATTGCATATAACAGCATACTTATACAGAGAAAAAAGTCTGACAGCATTAAAGAATTGCATAAACTGTTTATAGTGACAAATCTTGTTTTGGGGATCAGAGTTGTCACTTTTATACACAGGAATTCACACAAAAGTTAAAATATGGATAAATGAAAATTTGAAAAAGTTAAACCCGAAAGATTAAGTATACACTTTTGAGCTAGATTTGATGGATCAAATCTGTTCTTTGTGCCGTTACTTTGATCTTGAAAGGGTTGTTCATATTTACAAAATACGTTAGCACAATCAGGACTTCCACCCTGAGAAAAAAGTAGAATTGCCCTAGGAAGAGTTAAAAAGAAATTACTACACTTCAGTTTTGGTTTGTAATGGCTCACAGCCACACATTGCAGGTGTCATATTACAGACGTAGTGTGGAATTTTGGGATTTTATTATCATTTATACCATTGTTTCTGGAGAACTTCTGCTCTGTATCAAGTCAAAGAGAGTGGATTCTATTACACTGTGCTGCCATTACACACAGGTATGTATTTCATCATTCAGTAGGTGAAAAAAGGAACAAAAAGTACACAGGACCAATATGAACATTGTAAAGCCTTTTAATTTTCATTATGATATTCTGTAGATATTTTTGTTTCTTCGAAGTGGAAAGTTTATCAAAAATGAAATAAAGATGTTATTCCACAAGCAAGAGATGGGGCTTTATTTATAGCTTATCCCCTTTTTTTCTTTTCTCCTTCATTTTTTTTCTCTCTCTGTAAATAATTGTTTATTTATTTTGATTAAAGTATCCAAAATTCTATATGGAGAAAAAAAGATGGTCAAATCTTCCACTAATAAATACAACAACCTCACAGATATATGGTCACACAAAGAAAAGGGCAAGAAGCTTTGAAGTAACCATGAAGAAAGGGCAGGAGGTGAAGGCATAACTGAAGACCACATAAAAACACTGGATGGTGCACCAGTAGAAAGAATGCTAAAATTGCTGTTTTGTCATCATAAGTTTGTGTAAGACAAGTACTATGATGCAAACAAATCTGTGATTCTTTGACCTCCTTCACTTTCCATGAACTGTTACTTTAACAGAGTCTTGAAGCAGCAAACATTCCTCTTCAGAAGTCCCTGTAATAAAATAAGCATTGAGCAATGTAACTCTGAATTAATATTTAGTGACTGAAAACACTGGTTATCTAAATTCCATCCTATTTACTTGCTTAACTTGTTTGTATGATCTGTAAAATTTATTTCTGTGTAAAATACAGTATAAATGCCCTGAAGCCCTTCAAAAAGAGATTAAGTTCATGCCTAAAAGAAAATGCTTTTGTGACCTAATAATATATGTGATTGTAAGTTATTTTACGTACTATATGATTATTATAGATTTCTAAAAGACACCCATCCTTAAGAAAACTAAAAATAAATGAAAAGGTTATTTTCTTAATCGGTGGCAGACATTCAAAAGCTGCTTGTAAATGAGTGTATTTTAAAAACTAAACACAAAGGATCCCTTTAAGTATATGTTTTCCTACCTTGAGGCTTAGACTGAAGTTTTTGTGTATGATTTGTTGATACAAAGGTTAGATCTGGCTTCAAAAACGGCAAAGGATCTTTACGTAAAGTCCAAATACGTCAGTGTTCATACACTACTCTTTTTCTAAGACCTTGTAGAACCCAAATCAAAATGTTTATTTAAACCTGTTCACTCACTTCAGATAGCCAAAAAAAGAAATACAACAAAATTCAAGCTGCAGCACCCAATATGGATCTTTTTCCATGATGGTCAGACAAAAAAGCTGTTTCTAACATTTTCACAAGAAAACAGAACTCTTAGCTTATCTTGGTATATGGTATATTTCCATGAAAAACTTCAGCCTCTGTAAATTTTGGTTTATATGTGTGCTTTCTGTTTGTGTATGCATATGTAAAACTTCACACAGACTGTGTGAAAATATAATGCAGGTACATTGTATGGGAGGTGTGTGTGAATGCTTGAATTATGACCAGCTTCTCACCATGCCATAGATAAGGTTAATAAGAAAAAATATCCAGCTAATTGAATTTTTTAAAATATATTATTAGAGTTTTAAAAGCAACAGAAAAAAAACCCTCAGCTGAGCAATTTAAAATTCTTCCTCAAAGTTTATGAGTTTAATTTTATGTGTGTATATATATATATATATATATATATATTTATATATATTGGCTCTCCTAGTGCTGCAAGAAATGGTTGAATGAAACATTACCTAGGTTATTAATTATTTCTTCAGTACAGCAGTACAAGCTGTAAATGTAGGATCTGTGACACTGCAACACCTTTTATTGCAAAGGACTATGTTTTAAGAAAAGAATCTTTTCTATGTAATTCTCCTAAAAGGAATGGAAAATTAGATAACAAAAATATGCAGTTCTGGATCAGTTAAAGTTATTCTATCTAACAGATTAAATCCAAGGCCTAAGAAGCAATAAAATTAAGCATCATCCTATATTCAGCAGCCCAATAACAGTATCTTACCAATAGTAGCTTTCACATCCTGTACCAAAGCTCTGCTAGGAGGGATACCTATTCTTCAGCAGTCTGCTGCAATCCAAAGAGCTGCACATAGTGTGATACAGCTCAACACAAGAGATGCTGTATGAGGCATCCGCTATTTGTAATCTAGTTAAATAGGAGTAAACTGTATTTTTCTTACTTTTAACATAAAGGTTTCTTATATCTTCACAAAATAGACTTTTTTTGAGTGGAAAAGTGTTTGGGTTTTTCGAATAATTGTAGTGATGGATTTTTTATATTGATTTTTGAATGCCGACCCTGGTTTATTCAGAAGGAAAAAAAAAAAAAAAAGGCTCCAAAGCACAGAATAGTCTATATCTAGATCTCATATTTAGATTTCAAAGTGCTGAATGTAGGTATATTTTGCTTTGGTTTAGACCTGGCTTTGTTACTTTCAGGGAGTGTAAAATGTTTCTACTTTTAGGTATTTACTAACTCCTTCCAGAATTCATTTACACAAATAACATATATCCTCCCTTCCCTGGTTTTCCTGGCTGCTACTACTCTGTTGCTGTTTGAATTAAAAGTGTAGACTCCTCACTGCAGGGACTGTTTGCTTGCTGGATCTGGTAGAGTGCCTAATCAACAGAATCATGCTCAGACCTGGCCTTTCAACACTGCTATAATTCATTGATAAAAGGGAATAAGGTACTAATCTGGTACCTCAGAATCTTTAAACTGTTAATATATACCTCCTATTTAGAACATTGTGAAAGTACCTAGTCTTTTAATCTTATCTGGATTTGTTTTACCTGTGTCCCTCACCTCTGAGGTTATGAACATGGGTTCTAGTATTTCTTTACAGTTGCTTGGATTGAACATCATCATGCAAGAAGTCACTATCTCTGTGAAAAGTTCAGCTAAACTGTTAAAGAGGGCACTGCCTAACCCTTCTCAGTCAAAATCAGCCCCTTTGGTCTTAAACAAATGAGATATTTGGTCTTTCCAATCTCAGCTATTGACTGATGTCTGTTCAATAACTACTACTATAAATTGCTA
>JBCJKH010053531.1:0-21389 GCA_039877255.1 Loriculus beryllinus
TCCTAGGGAGGTGGTGTGTGTTCTTCCCCCCCCCCCCCCCCCCCGGTAAAGCGGTACCCTTTAAATCCTGCAGCTAAGTAAGTATATATGCTGCCTTTTGTTAAAACCACTTTACTTTTTTAACGAAGTGTATAGGGCATGGTAAATATGTGGAACTCCTCTAGCTTAAGAAAGATACAATTTTAACAAACTTTTTAATTTCTGCATTTTCTCTGAAAGCATAAGGCTTACTGCCACAACTTCCCAGTGGAAATAAACGTACTTTCATTTTGCAATCTCGGTCATCTTACAAGACAGTGAAAATTGAAAGGGGGTTGGTGGTGGTGAAAGAAATCTCGCATAAAAACCGATATCGCAATAGGACTGACAGGACGCACAACTCGCCTTTAAGGAACACCCCCCACCCCCCCCTTTATATAGAGTGGAAGTGACTTGAATCTGCCCCAGGTTTTCCCCCAGTTCTTTCTTTTGTTGTCAAGTCCAATTGATAAATGGAGTGTAGTAAAACTCTGGAAGGGAAAGAAGGAAGAAAAAAAAAAAAAAAGAAAAAAAAAAAGCTGAAACCTTCATTTGTGTTCATTTGCATTAAAGTGCTTGGAACAGCTGTTTTCCTTACAGGACCGGAGAGACTCCTATCTGTTTTCTCGTTGTATTTATCCTGCCTCCCAGGGTGAAAGACTAAAGATTAATTGTCTTAAGGTAGAGTCAGCTGTAGGAAGGCTCCCCCCTCCCCATTTTCCCTTCCCTCTGTCTTTTCTTGTGGAGGTGAGGGTGATTTCTGGAAAGGGTTGTTTTACTTCTGAGCCAAGGAAGCAAAGGCGATAACCAGTACATGTGTAAAACAGGCAGCTCACCGACGGGAAGAGCGGAGGGAAGAAAAGGGGGAACAGCACTAACCCCGATCTTTCTGGCTGAAGTAGAAGCATCAGAGGGTAATTTAATTAGTAACTTCAGAGAACAGCTTTTTTTGTTCTTTTTTTTTTTTTTCCAACTCCACTCAGCCTTTGAAATGAGATTGAAATCACGCTCAGTACTGTAAACTTTTTATGTAGAAGCTTGTAAAAAACCAGCCCCAAGACATCCCCTTCCCTTTGCCCCCCTCCAGAGCGTTTCTGAGCTATGAGAGCTTATTCTCTTCGCTCAGCACACACAGGAACCGACTCCCAGTGAGTGTTTCAGAGTTGGGATGCACACGCGTAGGGGCGGGCGGCGGGGCTGTAGCTTGGAAGTGGTGCGGCGTTTTTGTTTTGGCTGCTACGGGCTCCTTTCCTCTCTTGAGCCGAAGAAGAGGGATCCGTCCCGGTTGAGAGGGACCTTTGCTTACTGAGTCCGTGCAGGCAGTTTGTTGCTCTGCAGTTACTTGTGTCATCTTGTTGAAGTTTGGGTGGCTATTGTTTTTCTTCTCCCTAAAAAAAAAAAAAAAAAAAAAAAAAAAAAAAAAAAGAAAAAAAAGAAAAAAAAGAAGGCAGTAAACCACCAACACAAGAAAACCGAAGGGTTGGAACCCGTCTTCCTCCTCTTACAAAGGAAAACTGTAACTTAAAAAAAGGGAGAGCAAAGGAGGAATTAATTAACAAGTGCCAGTCCACACTTTTCTTTACCTACCAGCTATTGGCAAGCATGTCAAGTCGATTTTATTTGCACACAATGGAAATGATTTATTTTCTCTTAAAAAGGAGTGGGCTGGCAGATATTTGAGGAAGAGAGGAGAGCTAGAGAGGAAAAAAGTTTGAAAATGCCTTGAACTATTCACTGTCGAGATGGCTAATCAGTATTGAGGCTCGAGGGCACTCGGGCAGCTTTTCAATGCGGTTTTCCTTTCATCTCAAGCTGGATGGAGGCGCTCAATTAAAAGCCTATCAGTTTGTAAGTAAATCAACGCCTATCAAAGTTGTCACATCAAACAAAACGATTATTATTGCAGCCCGCCTCCCCTATTAATCTCCCTCTAAAATAATCCGCTTGACAGGTCAGGCTGGCGAGCTGTAAACCCTGGTCAGGATCAACCGAAAAACCCGGACTGACTGTTTTTCCCTCGGGAGAGGGAACTGGAGGAATATTGGCACCAGCGTGCCAGCTCTGCGAGCCCGCTCTCCTGCCATTTACGTGTCAGCTTTTGTAGATCATGTTGGAAAAGGGCGTTTAGTCTTTTTAAACTGAACGGCAACAACCCTACAGGCCCTTTAGATTTCTTTTCTTGTTCTTTCCACCGCCCTCTCTCGTCTACCGTTTAGAACAAGGTTAAGCTTTTAATTAACAGAAACGTAGTTGCTGAGTTGTGTCTGGGCTATATTTCCATGTGTAATGCAATTCAGCTACCTGTCTGTCCGTCCTGCGCATCAGATTTATTTGCTCTGGTAGTGCTTGCGTTTCACTATCCACCCCAAGGCTTTTATGAAGATACGCACTGCAATAGATTTTTGTAAACGGTGCATCCCATTTATTTCTTCTTTTTTCTCCCCTTTTTTTTTTTTTTTTTTTTTCCCCTTCCTTTCTCCCGAGAACGATAATGCTTCAGATAAGAAATGTGATGGGTTATCAGAAATACCGTACCACCATTCCATACATTTGGGCAGAAGCACTATTTTTTTCCTTTTTCTTTAAGACAAGGCTGCATGTGCTCAGAGAGTAGCTGATGCATCTGCCCAGGTATCCGGCGGAGGTGTAGGGTATTTCTTCCAGAATGTCATTAAAGTAAATACTTTGAATGCTTGCCAAGAGAAAGAAAGATTTGCAAACCTCTCCCCTGTTTGCGTAGTACTTTAAAATATTTACCCTTGTGATTGTAATTACTTTCCTAATATAAATAAGCAATATATATTTTATTCTGCATAAGATATAGGTAATGATTTTATAAGCGGTAATAATTTGAAAGCCATCTTCAAAATAATAGCCACATTTAAGTGAACGTGTATTTTGGTCATCAGTGGAATTTTTACTAGACGAGCAGATAATCACTTTTCTGTTTATTTGCTTGCTTACTGCTTTAGGAAATACATCTTTTCCGAAAATGTTTTTGATGGAGTTTGTCTGATTTTGTTCCTTTTGTTAAGCTGAGATAAGGAAGAGAGTAAGGCACCTAATAACCCCCCCCCAACCTCTCTCTTTAAAGCCCTTTGATAGATCCTCCTATTGACACTGTTTCCTGTAAGAGTGCGAAAATTTTTACTCTCGTGTTGAAACCCTTTTACCAACAGCTATTTTCCAAATCTATCTTCTTTTATGTTTGAGGTGTTTCTTATGCAAGCAGCTTATATTTTAAATAAGCCTTAAGGTAACTTTCTAAAGGGCGAGGGAGAGAGCAAGTCAGACGAGTGTGATGAAACTGGAAATGCTGAGTGTATTTCCTCTTAAGTACCTGGAGATTTTTAGTGCTATTTCATGTTAGTAAACGTACTACGATTAAAATGATCGAGCCCAATGCAAGTGAACACGTTTCCCAATTCGTATGTATGTACTCTAAATGGCATTTGCTGCCTAGTCTTTAAGAGTGAAAAAAAGGGTCTTTCAGCATCTGTAACACCTTGGTCTGATCACTGAATCTCGGCAGTCACAAAGGCTATGTTTATCTTCTGCGATAGCCTGGAGGCTACGGGGGAGTATTATACCAACTAAGCACATATTTGGTTACAGTAATCCCTCAGAAATTAACAGTGGCACACAAATGGAGGCGATCTTTAGCTTCGTCACTTGGATTCCAAATGTCGAGTGTTTATTGACAACTTTGTTATGGAAACTGCGGATCAAGCAGATGTGTCTTCAACAGCGTGAGGAATAGCGTCTTTTGAGATACGAGTTTAAGTTTCAAGGATATGGCTGGAAAAGGCATTGGAACCCAAATAATTAACCTTATCTAAACACCCGAATGACAAATGAACAATAATCCTTGACGCAATTACAAGACGGCTACGTCTGGGCAGGGGGCAGGGGCAGGGAGAAGCATGTAATACATTTTAGCTATCTTCTTGAAAGACTCTAGGTCCGCTATCCGAAAAGGTTAAAACAATCTTAATCTTCATAACTATTAGCTTGTTTTCAGTCATAACTAATGATGCATTTAGGTCTCCTCTAATCCGCACTGCTTTCATCTTTAGCTTTTTACACCCTAAAATTAATTCCACCTAAAGTACATTTTTCATTTTGTACTGTACTAGCGACGTGCAAATAATTTACATCAGCGTTCATCAAGACTGTCCTGAAGTGATGGATCATTTTGTTGAGTTGCAGTAAAAGTGCAGAATGATCTATAATGATGTAATATATACATTAAAAGGGTGTCTGGATGATCAGAGTTTTGCTAAAAATGTAAAAGGGCTTTTTGATTGATAACAGGGTTGCTGTTTTTCTGCAAAGGCTGTCACAGGCTGACACAATGCTTGAGTTATTAGGGCAGAGAAGGGCAACCATAAATTTCCAACGTCAGGCAAAAACTCTCTTTATTGTCTATATGATGGATGGGCCTCCGTACTAGACACCAAATACTTCGTATCACCCTTAAATGGGAACACATTTTTCGTGGCCATAATTCATGTTTTTTAAATAGAAAGTTTGAAATGCCTGCCTATATTTCACAATCCTGACATATTTATGAATCACTCCCTGCATGCAAATATAATTATTTAAAGCACTGAGGTGACATATGGGTTAGAAATGTACCAAATGCTGTTAGTGGAGTGATTTTTTTAATTCCTTAAATTGAACACCGTAGAAAACTCTGCCTGTCTTTTCAGATCAATAAAGTCGAAGGTGAAGTTTTACTGATTTTGTCAGTGCCACATACAGATATTCGGTTTTGATTAGGTGAAGCTGACAAAAAGGGAGTCTTTTTGCAATTACTATTAGGTTAATGAAAGAAACACTCATCTTTCTCCTGGCACCCCCTCGCAGGCACACGCGCTTTCCCCCCTCTTTCGGGCGATGCACTACCCGGAGGCAAACGTGACAGGCGTTTGCTTTGGCGTTGTTTTTTTCTCTTTTCCCCTAGAATTTATTTTCCGCCTCGGGGAGCGCCGGTCGCCGAGCGCAGAGGGGCTGCTGAGGGGGACATCCGCCGCTCCGGGGCCGGGCCAGGCAGGCGCCCGCCGGGTCCTTCTTTTCCCGGCGTGGTACCACCGCGGCGCCCGGCCCCTCTCGCCCCATCGCGGCTGCCGGAGACGAGCCCGTCTCTCGCGGCTTTTGCCCAGAGCTGCTCCCGGGAAGAAGGAAACCCACGGCCTCTCTCCGCCGGCACCGTGCCCCTCGTCCACTGCCCGGAGCCCACCGGCAGCGTGGGGCAGGTGGTGGCGGTCGCCGTCCCAGCGGCGGAGCTGCTCTCTCTGCCGGGCATGGCGCGACGTTACCTGCCGGCTTAGGCGGCGGGCTCGGTTCAGGCACACCGACCGGCGGCAGCGCGGGCTAAGCGGCCGTCCCGCGGCTGGTTTGTTTGAGTTAATTACGGGGAAAACCACCCCACCCTCTACGGCTGAGAGACCCAAGCAGCAACGCCTGCAAAAGGACCCAACGTGCCGCCGGTGCTGCCGGTGCCGCCGCCCTCAGCCGCCGGGCAGCCTGCCGGCCGCCGCCACTTCCGCCGGGGCGGGCGGAGCCGCCCGTCTCTGCTCCGCCCGCCGGCTGCGTCCGCCCCTACGGCGGGGTGGGGGGAGCCGAGGTAGCCGGGTGGGAAGGGGAGACGTGCCCAACTCCTAGTAAGTACCGCGGGAAGTCACTGGAGTGGATCGGTGCTCGCGGTGGGGCTGGCACTTGGTGGGTGGGACTCGCCGGTGTGGTCCTATACCTCTTCGGGGTATCCGGTGAGCTTTGGGTCCCGCTGCAGCCTGGCCCGCGCTTTGGCTGGGTTCCTCCTGCCTTGGAGGGTATGCTGGCGGGCCGGGATCTGCTAGCTCAGCTTTAGGGTCTAACTCGTAATGCACACCTTTGTGTGCAGAGGTTATTTTTAACACAGCTCAAACGTTAGGAGCATCAAAACCACTTAGTGTCTTGAATATTATTTTTTTCTAGTGGACTTGTGTGTAAATGTGTAATGTTTGCACTAATCTAGACTTACTGTAGCAGGCTGACTCTTTGCCCATAAAATGTTAAATCAACTGTGACCAGACTCATTTTCCCATGTCAGCCAAGAAGACTCTGTAAATCAACACATTAGGGCTTTGCTGGGTAGGAGCTGCATGTGCTTCATGCAAAATGGCCCTGACAGCTTCTCTCTTGGTGCTGTGGTCGTCAGCCTCTGGCTGACTGCAAGACTTATGTGGCAGTGGGAAACCTTGCAGGTAGAGTGCAAAATCATTGGCAGTACAATATGCAAGAGACTGAGAACTGGCACTGCGGAAGGAAGTGGTACAGGTTGGTTTACCTTTTGATGCGATTGTGTTTTTAAGACTCACAGGTGTTTTGCAAAGCTTATCCCACAAGCCTGAATCACTTAGATGAGCCTCTGCCTCCTGTCAAGGCCTGGTTACTTGTATGTGGGCAGAGATACTCTGCAGGCGCTTTCTATTATCTCAACGTGGAACCCACTTGGAAGCCATTAAAGTAGGCTCATCTCAAGGTTACAAAGGGGTGTGTGATAGCTATACCTGGATGTAAAAAAGCGCAGTGGATAAATACAGCTAAGAAGCAGCCAGAGCCAGAGTCACTGTAGAAATAGCCAAGGCAAACTCCTTTCTTTGTTCAACAAGAATAAAAGTAATCTTCTCCAATTCTAAAAAAATATGCTGCATTCTGTTAAAAGCCTCAGCCAGCTGTTATCTAAACCACTATCTCTGGGTAAGAGTTCAGATACTGGAAAGGTTATTTCTGGGTGCTAGTAGGTTGAAAGGAACAGGAGACACAATACAGTATGTAACAAAATAATATCACCCCTTACTACCACAGAACAAATCCCAATAATTATACACATTGAATCAGATTAGATCCAGATATCAAGGTAGAGCTTTGTGCTATATTTCATGAAAGGGGCCTCAGCATAGAGAAATCATTATCCAGTGTTCCTTGCTGGATTGCCTCCCACTCAGAGGAGTGACCTCACTGTGACCCAGACTGAACACTTGTGTGTAAATTTAATTTTCAGCATTACATCATTTCAACAGGAATCTCACTTCTTTGCTCACTTTTGTGCTATGTGGCTTACCTGGAAGTAAAGAAAGAAGAAGAGGAAAAAACCATGCCAAAGAATAGGAAATATAAGTTTAGCTTAAAAGTATGCACATAGCCACTTCCACCCTGTGGTCAAGTGAGACAAAATATGTGAGCCACCAGTATGCTGGGGAAGGGGAGGTATGAAGTGATGATACAAATTCTGCTTACAAATTTCTCTGTGTTAAGAAACACAAAAAAGTCAGAGGCATTAGTCGAACAAGTGCCTGTAGCAGCATTTCTTCTTGGTGACTACTCCCAGTACCTAAAGAAGGGCTGAACAATGAAAACGTGTTCTTTAGAATCTGATGTACTTTTTTGTGTGGTTTTTGCTTATTTTCTGTTTTTCCCCAGCAAATTTTTAGAATGTGAGTTGTATGGAAATAAAAAAAAGAATGCATTGTAAAAGTTTCCCTATAAGAATTAACTGTCTCAATGAAGATATATTTTTAAGGGAACTAAACTCAGTCATCTTGAGAAGGCTAATTCCCCAAAATGTTAAAGGATTTGAAACAGACTAAAAAACATGTGCATATGCTGCTCTATCTAATTGTAATTTTAGTTTTCATTAACTGAGTTTGTGTAATTTCTTTCCCATAAATGATGCAATTTTTTTTCTTTTCCTATTTCATTCACAAAAAGTTCATATCCTCAATGAATGACAAAGTATGCAGAAGCATCTGAGTGCGAAGAGGTTGTTTTTTTTTCCTGACCATCTTCATTCAGGTACTTCCAACTCTGATAAACATACTAACTTTAGTGTTAGGAGTGGAGATTAAAGGCAACAGGGGCTTGGCCAAAGTTACAAGTCTTTACAGTAAATAAACAGCCTGTTCAGGTAAACTTATGAAATTGTGGTCACAGAAGAACAGAGACTACACAGAATTAGCATCTCTTAAGTTGCATTTGCAGGTTTACCATTAGCAGTGTGCAACATTCTTGTGTGGCTCTGTATCTGCGAAAGGGGTCCTGGTATTTAGTTATCAATTACAGGAAGTTTTAATGAGGATAAGAGTGTAAATACTTTATATGTATTACCATGGCATAAAAATACAAAAACTTAACCTCACATTCCCCATAGGAAAGCTCCAACATAATGCAGTGTATCTTGCTGTATATTAGCATAGTCAAATCTAGAGGATCATCTCTTTTCCTGTTTAGGGTGCCATGATCTCTTATCAGAATTTAATATGCCAGTGCTGCTGTAAGTTCTATGTTCTGCATTACTCAGATACCAGAAACAAACATGTTTCAAGGTTTCTCAGTCCTCCACTGGTTTTCAAATTCATGAAGTGATGTAATGCAACATATGTGTGTAATAATGACATATATTTGTTCCTTTGAATTAGTAGTTGCTAGATGTTTCTGTATTTGAAGTTAGTGTTCTTGTTTTCTTCAGATTTATACAATGTGGTGGTTTTACATGTGACTTTGAAATCATGAATACCCTCCATGCTAGTATGGCAAAGGTACAAATGGTATTATTATATAGCTTTGGTCGTCTTGTTTAGATGTTATTAATATACAATGGTAAAATCAATTAGCAAACCACCATTTTTGAAATGTAATTTATTAACACTGTGTAAGAGTATTTTTCAGTTGAATAGCTCTAAGACAGAGATAATATAATAGCATTGTGGCTACTTCAGTTAGTGCAGCTCTTTTCTCCGTGGACTGAAAGGCAAAATTTTCTCATTTACTTCTATATGAACAGAATTGGACTGTTGTAAGCAGCTGCTTTGGTTCAATAACCACTCATTGTCTCATTCCCATGTTTTTATCATGATCTCAGTGGGGAAAAAACAAATTTAAGTCGGATGCCTTCATATGCATTATGGGTATTTAGTATCAAAGTATGTTATTAAGAAAGAGGGATGGTTGGACCCAAATTCTAACATCTAAGAAAAACAGTAAACTTACAAACCAAGTGAAAAAGATGCTTCACTTTCTCTGGATTGTTGGTATCCATTTGCATCTGTTATTATTAATAATAAATAATATTAATAAACATAAGGATAAAAATAGGAATCTGATGCGATTTTTCATTACTCATCATGAGAACTACATAGAGTAACTAGGATCTTTTTAGAGGTTATATTCCTAATTATAGCACTCATATAAGCAACCATGGATCTGTAACAGGCCTTTTACAGTGGAAGTGACAGACAGAACTGCCTGCTTATTTCAGTATGCCACTTAAAGACATTTGTGTACTAAAGACAATGAGAAAGAGTTTCCCTGGGCATAGTTGTGAATATAGAGATAAGCTGACCTTGATTTTTTTGGGCTTGAATTTCTATGGCTTGAATGGCATGAAAATCGATGTTATACGCAGTAGTGAAGGACAAGTTTGGTTCAGTCAAGTTCTGGGTGAGCAACCTGGTATAACAGAGAAGAAAGTTGAAAGGAAATAGGGTTCTTTCTTGTGACAGGATTGTAATTCTGTTTATACGTTTATTCTGGAGTAATGAAAACAGAAATATTTTCACAGTGAACAGTAAATAATCCTGGGATACAAAAATACCCAGCCCAGGGTAGGGTATATGTATGTTTGTAGTATATACATGTGCACAAAAAGCATTACCTCTTGGAGAAGTGTTGGGCTTAAGGTGATTCAGTATTTTTTACAGTCTTAGGTGCATGTCTCTGGGTAGATCAGGTGTTTATCAGCAGTGCCCTTATGTCTTCCCAGAAGGCCTAGGTATGCTTTCTTGTGGGATATTATGAAGTGTGCCAGGAAAAACAAACAAACAAACCAAACTGATCTGCAGCACCTACAGATTTTTCCAGTTATCTGTCCTCAGTATGGGCACTAGAATATCAATGGATCTGTTGCACTGGAACTCTCTAGGGCCTTGTAAGGAGGGGTGAATTTCATCCTGATAAGATTAAGAATGAAACAGACTCCTGAAGTACAGAAAAATTAATTTAGCAGTTACAGAGATATCAAATTGATGACACCAGAGAATTAAGTGCAGAATGTCCTCTGCCTTGCCAGAATAATTAGAGATCAGTTCATTCATATGTTGATTCTGCAAAAATACCAGTTGTGTGACTGGACTCCTGATAGAGATGCCCACTAAATCATCTCACAGATTACCTAACAGCTAGTGTGTGGGATCATCTTTGATACAGACTTTGATACAATAGCCAGTGGCTACTGGCTTCATGTTTCATTTTCTAAATTTAAAGTTATTTGGTTTTTTCACCTCTGCTCATACTATGTGGCTGATCTTGATTCTTTGCCCTTTTTACTGCTAAAGATTTTTAGTTCGCTTTTCAGAGACAAGTTCAGATATGAACTTCTCAGCTTTTATCAGTGTAGGTCAAATCATGAGCAGAGTTTTTTTGGATTAAAAATGTTTAGTCTTCCACCCTTCCATTCCGTATAAAATAAAATTGGCTGAGGATATCCACCATGATCTAATCTATGATATTCTGATATGTACTGTAGTTTAACACTTTAAAATCTTAACTGAATATCTGCTACCACTGTATAATATAAATAGTTCTGAATGATTATAAAAATATTTCATGCATAATGCATGTCACTCAGGTATTATTGTCAGTAATGGATGAGGAACAACATTTGGATAATTTATAAAAGTAGACAAAACCATTTTTCAGTAGTTAGTGTTTTCAGGGTGTTGGTTTCCAATAATAACATTTTGGTCATAATACCTTTTTAGCATAACTTAAATGACTTATGCAAATTGGTGAACTAGCTTGAGTGCTTTTATTCTACCTGAAACACTGAATGTGTCTTGTCTTATAGAAACATGTATAAAACCAGTTTATCTCTTTTGCCTGCTTCAAGTCAAATAGTAAAACAGATCACAATCTTTCTTGATTACGAAGTAAAGAAGCTCTTCCCTCACCCCTGTGTGTGACTTGTGAGGTGCCAAGGAGTTGGAAAGGAACTTTGGTAACTGGTTTTCCTGAACAGTTTCCCGTAACAATGGGGAATCCTTAAATGGCAGAGATCTACGGAGAGAACAAATACATTAAGTGAAGGGAACGTGGCTCAGGCATGTTGTGGGCTGCAGTGATGCTGAACCTGGTGTGACTGCTCTAGTGGAGGGTGAATTGTCATGCTGGGAGCTGTTAAAAAGCTTTTCTTTAGTTTCTACCACACCTTTGAGGTGTGCCAAGCCTATCAAAGGCTGTACCTACCATGTCAGTTTAAAATATGCTCAGGCTTTGGTGTCCAAGTTGGGTACATTGTTTGCTTTTAGGCTTACATCTGGAACAAATATTTTCCTTCCTACTAAGAGAAAGTTTGGGGTCAACTTAGCAGGCAGTTTACTTCATCAGCTGCTGCATTGGGACAGTATAGACCCATGTTGAGTTTCATTTCCTCTACTTAATTGTGAGGTATACCAATTATATCCAGAAGGCCTTGGAGATTCATATGTCCCCTTAGTGCCATCAGGCGTGCACAACATATTTTATGTCTCATACCAGCTTATAGAAATCTGTTAGACTGCAATGCGGCCTTTATTTTTTTTTTAGCCTTCTGACTTCTTTCAACCAATGAATAAACAAAACTATGATGTTGTAAGGGCACAGAGGTGAGAAATGGGACCTGAGGAGATTGGGCCTGCTGGAGGTAGCCCAGGTCTATGCTAAGGAAAAGTTTCTCAGCAGCACAGAAGAAGCGGTGACTTGATGGCACCTTGACATGGCTGGTTCTGACCACAGAGAAAAGCAACTTGAAGGAGAAGCCCTGAAATCTACCTAGTTAAAAGATAAGAATGTCAGTAGACCACTTGGGTAGCTCTGCATAAGTATCTATGTTATGCTGAGCTGCACTGGATTTCTGAGCTGAAGATGAATGCAGAGACATCTGGATTCCTTGACTTTGGAGTTTAGGGCCTGATCTCTATGTTAGGCTGGGTGAATGTAGAAGCTGAGCCTCCACAGAGTCCTCTAGGGAGAAAAGGTGTAATTTTCTGCCTGGCTTGCATCTCCAGGGTAGCAGTGGCACAGAAATCCCTGTGAGACAAGACGGGAGACCAGCTTGGGTAAGTACCCTGATTTTATTATACCTCTTTGAAGTTCAGGAAGACAACTTGTAGAGAATGTATACTATATGCAGTGGTCAAAAAAAGAGGAGGTCCCCGCTGCAGAAACCTTGTGCTCAAAGGCCAGAAATAGCTTCCAGAATCCATCCTGTATCACCCATAGTTGTAAGAAAAAAAATGGCCCCTTTAACCATTTTGCAGACTCATTGCTTGCATAATATGGACTACTGTATATGCCTGTATACCAGCTGTGACACATCATAGCTCACTAGGAGCCAAGAGCAGGGCATACAGTCTTAGTGAGCAGTATTGTACACCTGTCATCACTAGTGCACAGTATGCTCACAGCTTGAACTCACTCTATGTGCATGCTGCTGTTCACATTTGTGTTCCACTATCACCTTCCCTATCTGTATCAAATTTCATAGAACCATTTTCAAAGTGGTGCCTTACAGGCTGGGAAGATAAGTTTTGTCTATTCCTCTTATGTATTCTTGGACATGACAACCACAGGTGGTAAGAATTCAGGTTTATTAAGCTAACATCTCTTTCATACTTTCCCCTTAGCTTTGTTATCAGTCATATTGCTGTCTCAGTAAGGTGTAAGATCGTGTTTCTCTTCTGATGCTGCCACCCTAACTTGGAAAGAATAAGCCTCAGCACATTCCTGCAGCTCCTTCAGGAACATGGATGATCCATTCACTCATGTGGGGAGGTCACTGATTGCTTTTTCCTGGTATGTGGTTTGTGGATAAAATACAGCCTCATTTCTAGCTTTTTAGATACAGTAGAATTGGAATTCCTTGGTTGGAATTCACTTGGGAAAAAAGGGTGCTCACCTGTCCCAAGGTAAAACTCAGTATAACTGGACATGTTCTTCACCACTTCTATAGTAATCATAGTAGGCCAGCAAGACCATAGATTGTTGTCTGTTCATTCATGCAATTGAAAGTCAGGTGGGAGCATTGTATTGGATGACAGTCTGCATGACCTTAGGAACCTCTAGCTGATGCAGACTATGTAGGGGTAGAAAACTGATGTTACAGATTTCCTCTATGCCATACTGACTTTCCCACTCAAAGGAGCTGGAGCTGCCAGACACCACAGTGTTCTGGTCGTCACCCTCTAGGTGTCCTCTTAACAGCTTTCTGAAGCACTGGGAGCTGTCACTAATTAATTAACTGGTACATTGGGTCACATTGCTTTTACAGAGCATACCTGAGAGGTCATGTTAAACACGAAGCATTGATTAAGTGATTACAATATATGCACAATGCTATAATGGCCTGTGGCTGGAGCTGGTAAGGGACAGATGTGGAGCCAGTTTGGAGATCAGCCCATCTACATAAACAGGACTTTGAGCTTGGTCTTTCTCCCTGATGCAGGGGCGTTACAGATGTACTCTAAGTATCTGGCTCAGAACCTCAATGACACTCACAGTGACTCTAAATTAGAAGAAAATTAAGCGTGCTAGGTCAGACATAGAAAGAAATGAGTGCCAGAATAGAGGTTGCCTCTACAACCTTGGTTCTGTTGTTTAGTTCATAGACATGATGACAGTCTCAATAATGATAGAACATGAAGATCAAATGCTATCACCTCTGTGTAATCCCTGCTTCACTTGGTGCAAAATCTGCAACAGAGTCAATGCCAAGAGACCATAATTTGTTGCTGTCCCCTCTGAAAGGAGTAGTACTATAAAAGGTACCACAATATAGCCAGGTAGCCTATTTGTTCTTCATCCAAAAAACACGTAAGTCTGATACAAAATGGGAAATCTGTAATGGCTTTTGTATAAAGTTAGAAGACTAAAAGCAATAAAGAATTATAATTTAAGGTAAAAAGAATGCCCTTCTAAAACAGCATATTTTGAATTCTAGATATTAGTACTAAAAGCATACAGAAAAATTTTGCAGTCACGTTACTAATATGGGTTACATTTGGGATGTGTACCTGGAAACAGATTGGTTTACCATTTTATAATCAGTGACAACTATACTATCTCAGAAACAGGATAAACAGGATGACCTTTCTCAATTCTGCATATTAAAATCAGGATACAAAATTGAAATAAATTATTTTCTAGTGGCACTAGATTAGAAAGTTTGATAGAAATAATATGATACAACACTATATGGTTATGTTAGTTGGATAACTTAATTTTTAATGTTCAAACTAGCATGAAGTGGTGTGGACCACTGTAAGGGAGCCAGCTGAAAAAAACCCATCCCTGCGTGGTACAAAGATGAAGTTCTCTTCAGTTCAAGATGTTTAGTCTGGTATGGGTGGTGGGGACAAGCAAGGTTTGTATGGACTATGCTTCTGTGCCACTGTTTTTCCTTTGGTCTACAGGACCACAGCTTGTGGAATTTGTAGAAATCTTGATCATACATATTCACTTCTCTCCAAGAAGTTTGTAAAGCAATTGTTTGTTTGACAAGAAAAGGTAAAAATTCTGTAAGAGCTCAAATTTTTGCCCATTAATTTTGCCTTTTATTTTTATATTTTCCATTCTACAACAGGGAAAAAGCTTTTCATTTTTCATTACACACAGAGAAGCGATTGTCATTCTTGGGTTTTATTCCCATTCCTGAGTGGTATTAGCAAGACAGCTAACCTTTCAAGCTATCTTCAGTGTAACTAACTGTAAAATTGGGATATTAATACCTAATTGAGATGGGTATAGTAGGGCTTAATTGATTAATATATGTAAAATGTCATGAAATTTGCAGGTGAATGACACTTTAGAAATGTTAGGTATGACTTTCTTTATATTTTAAAATAACCAGTATAAATAGCACTAAAAAGTGATCATTATGAACAATTTTTGCAAACACATTTACTTATAATCTTTCTACTGAAGGACACATTACAATACTATATAGTGAACATGATTTGAAACAGTAAAAGTAGAAGGGAATTAACATGCGTTTCCATTCACTGGAAGGAGAAGATGAACACTAATAAAATTTCCTTGTAGATAAAACTTTGAAAATATTATTTTCAATATGTCAGTTTAAGGGCCCACATGATGAAAAAATATATATCTTCATGTAAGCAGTCATTAAGGTTAAAATAGAAGCTCTAAAATATTTCAGTGGACTTGTCAAATCTTTTCGCTCACTTGCCTGTTTAGTCGTTGATGAATGTTTTGGGTTTTGCTTTTCTGCTTAAACAGAACAATTTTTAATTAATGCTATAAAACAAGACACCGTCAAACTTTTTTCAGGTAACAGAAAATTTTCAGACCTGTGGTTATCTTATAATTAGAACTTTCTGTTTGCAACAGTGTGGACGGTTTTGTAGCTTTGTTAAAATACACATTGTTTCTTCGTGACAAATTAACAGAAAAGAACTGAACTGAGTATCTTACTATTGTTTCATATGATTTAACATATGAAATAAGCAGAAATACTCTCCATGTTGGCTGCATCTTGAGACTGTTTCACCAGCAGTTTTTTCCTTCATTTCATGAAAAGTTTAGTCTTTGTCCAACACATCTTTTTGAAGTCGGACTTGCACTAAATATAAGATCAAAGAAAGGAGAAAAGTACTCAAATTAGCTATTAGGTCCCAGGTAGTTAGGATTTTCCACAAGAGACTCCACTTGCTGCTGTACCTAATGTGCATGTGAAACTCCATTTTGCGATTGGAATGTTGGAGTGCCAGGAAGCCAGAAGGTTAGGTGAAACCTTTCCTGGGTGTGAATCGTCAGCAGCATGTGAACCAGAGTGCATGTCCTCAAGAGAAGAAAATGAAGTTTTAATTCCTAAAAAGCTTAGTAAATTATCAATAAATATTTTCTGGGGGGTTAATGAGTTAAAGTAAGATTAAACAGGCCATCCGATACTGCTTTGTAGCCACCCGTGACTGCTACCACATAATCTCATCTTCAACACATGGTTCTTAGGCTGTAAAAGTTTGCAGATTCTCTTACTGTTTAGTAGTGCTTTGAAAACTATTTACATAGAGAGCCTTCTTATAAAGTAAAGACCCATGGTTGGTTGTTTCTTTTTTTTTCTTGATTTAGTAGGGAAACCTAAGAAGACAGTAGGCAAACTGTGGAAAAAATGCTAGAAATGTGGCTGGCTTATCTGGATATTCCTATCCCTTCATCGTGAGAATTAACTGTGCATATTTCTTAAGAGTTTTGAGCTGAGAATAAAGTAATTTTTGTTGGTTAGTGCCAGTTCTCTAAGAACTCGATTTGCAAAGCTGTGTTTTATTCCTCTGTCCTATAGCCCATATCTGTGATGATATTTGTTATGACAGCTTCCTTTTTGCTGGATTCTGTCACATAAATTAAGTTACTCCACCAAAAATAAACAAAGGCATTTTTTCTCAGAGAGAGGAAAACAATTAATTTGCAAAAGTTCTATGAACAATAATATTTTAAACTTCCTGAACATTTTTCTTTGCCTTGGTATGAATTCATTTGTAATATTGCTGTGACTGAATTTTAAATGCACAGCATCATTAGTGACTAGATCACTTCTAGCCTTCACTTTTTATTACAGGATTCACCCAGCCTTGTCTTAACATGGTACAGGATCTTTAGTTAGTGACCTAAATGTAGTATGGTAGTCTAACTCATTACATAAGTATGTGAACTATTATGTCACTCCGGTAAACTGGTATGATCCTTGATAGAAAAAAACAGAACCCTCTAGTGGGTTTTTCTGGTTTTTTTCTTTGTTTTGGCAAGTTAATGGTATTGAAATATGCTACACTGTCAACTTCAAAATTGAAAACCTTAAACCAGTGCAGTATGACTCATGCTATATCAGTTCTGATCTGGAGACAAAGCTTGGAAGATTCTCTGTGTCCAATAGTGGTATCTGTTCCTATGCTGTTTTGTAATATGGGCATCTCTCTGCTGGAAATAAAATATTTTGTTCCTAATAATTCATATGTGTTATCCAGCACCATCAGCTGATAGTGATAGCAGACAGGTAGCTCTACGCATCTGACTGGGATTCCAACAAGAAACACAAGCAAGGATAGTTTTATATAATGTTATTAACAGTTTTACTTGAGAGCAACAAATACTAATCTGAAGCTCTGTTCTCTTGTGATTATGGAGAGGGTCTCAAGTGTGATGGCCAAATATCAGCTCATTTCCAGATATATAGAGTCAAAGTTGGATTACAAAATTAAGACAAGAATTTCCTTATTTTAGCATTGGTCTGTGTCTAATAATCTCAGCAGTATAAGTAGGAAGTCTCTTTGTTTTCAGTCTGCTGTTCCTTTTGTGTTTCTCACCAAAAGAAAGCTTATCAAAATATTTTTTTTGTTGTTATTTGGACAGATGGCTTGGAGACTAAAACATAACGTACAGCTTATGGAGCACCACTCTGTTCTCAGTGAACAAAGCATTACATTGGCTCAGCCTCTTTCCATCTTTTCACTTTCCTGCTTGATAGTGAGATGCGTATACAAGAACAGGTTTTTTGGAAAGGAGTGGGTTAGTATTTGCAAAGGTGTAATTAATTTAATCCTAATATCACATCACTGCTTGACCCAGAAGCTGGAATTTTTTCTCAGTATTTCCTATTCACAGTAATGCCATTTTTCTTCTTAAAGAGTAGTTCCGTCAGAAAATAACCTTGCCAACTGCACTAGGCTCCTTTGTTCTTCCATTAGCATATGTGTGATTTTCTAGTTCTTGAAGAACTGAACATTGTATGACTGAATTGTGCTAGATGCAGGACAAAAGAGAACCAGTGGGTGCTATAACATCTACAATCTACAGTTAGGCACTCTTACTGCTTCATCTTTCATAGGAAATGGTATTACATGTGTTACTTGGTTTGAATGATTTTTAAATTAATATATTTACATGAAAGGAGAGTGGAAGGGAGGAGTAAAATACCGAAGTCACCAGCAGGAAGATTCAAATTTAACTAAACCATCTTGGTATCTTATGCATTTTCTCCCATTTTCAAGAAGTGTAAAATCTGTTTCTTGTAGTTGTGAGGTTTATGTATTTCTACCTCTATTGACGATATATTGGTTGTGGAGACCGTACCTTTGTAACTTTCAGCTTTCAGCTCTTCTGTCTTGCATCATGTGTGTGCATGTTCTTTTACTAGCAGTGTCTCCAGAAGATGCAGAATTAATGCTAGCTGAGCTATATTTATCCCTCTTTGCCCAGAAGGATGGGTGGATGAAAGTAGTGAGTAATGGGAAAAGTTGCTGTTTAACAAACTGCAGAGGATGGTGGCTTTTGTTTGAGTTCTGTTCTTTCATAGGCATCCAAATTGTTAGCAACTTCCATACATTTCTGTGGGAATCTTTGCTACTTGAAAGGTATAATAGCAACTGGAAGGAAAAATAGCAACTGACTTTAGAACTGAACAGTAGGGAACTAAAACTTTTGTTCCTTAAAATACAAAAGTTATTTCACATTGACTTGTGATTAGTCTGTATACCTGCTTACTGCTTTCTTTTCAGTAGCAGTATCATATATCTATTATCTGTGTGGAAGGCTGTGGTTCTACCCTTTGCTAGTATAACCAGCTCAAAGATGTAAGATTAAAAACTGGGGCCATGAGAAGCAGGGAAGGAACAGGAACCTGTTTGGTAATATCAGGTATTCCCACACCTTGTCCTGAGATCCTTCCTGATCATACTATCTTCTGCCAGGGTAAAGAGGTGTGTTTAGGGGTGTAGGATGTTAGGAGCATAGGACCCCTTCCAACATGTATTTTTGATATTACATACCTTCGTGTAGATAGGTCTTTCTTGTTATGCAGTATTGTTGGCAAAATAAGATGCAGATTGTGCCTCCTTGGATTAATTAGGTAACTATAGTTACTTCTGGAAAAATCTCCAAACAAAACACCCAAACCGACTTCTGTCTGCCTGAGTATTTCAGTATTTCCTTTCTACAGTGAACTGCCAAGAAAGCTAGAATGAGAGATCAGGTCAGCTACAAGCTTCTCTGGCCTCTGCAGCCACTTCCTTTATTGTTTGATCTTCGTATTCAAGCACTTCCTGCAATAATTTGTTTTGTCTTTGTGCGACAGACAGTCGCTGCCCCACATATTGTGACAGAGGCATGGAGCAAGAAAATACCTCACTGAACTTCTGAAATCTCAAGGCTGTTATTTGGAATAGAACTGCAATGTTGGGTGGCCTCAAATTAGACTTTATCCTTTAATACTTTCTTTCCCTCATCTGATAGTTGCATTCCTATGGGCTAGCAAGCATCAGTGCAAAACGGCGTACAGTTGCTTCTGTATTTCAGTTTACTTTCCCACGATAATCCAGGCAGCCAACCTGAAGTTCACCTATCTGTAATGGACGGTAAGGAAGTACAGCACTTCAGGGTTGTTGTGAGTCAGTCATTTTAGGCTTTGAAAAAGACCAATCTCTGTATATGTGTGCAACATATAATTATAGGAGAGGCAGTAGCAACAGCTTCCACACAAAGATTACTGAATTCCTTTAAATTAAAAAATTCTTATGATCTTTTATTAAGTGTTTTGTATCTCCATGGTTAGCAACAGGCCTTTGAAACTTGTCAGGCGGATTATCCTTTTAGTTGGCTTTATGGAAAAAAAAACCAACATCTAGATCGCATGAATTATAAGTTATTGAAAAATGCCACTTTTTTTGTCTTGGGTTTGTGCTATAAGTTTAGGTTTGGCAGTATGTCAAAGTCCTGCAATAATCTACAAAGCGTGTGGATGCCCAGTGTTAGCATCTTTCTTCTGCATGCTATACACTTTATGTGGGACACACCCTTCAGGTGGGAATATCCTTTTGCCTGAAAATATTGTCCACTGGGAGCAAATAAATGGCGATTCTACACTTACTTCTTTTCCTAACTGGAAATATTAGTTTTTTATTATATAATAGCTATCGTGCATTTACCCAAATAGGAAAACTCAAGACAGAGTATTGTCTGCAGTTAGGGTGTCAGCCTAGGTCTTGGGAGACGTAGGTTCAGTTCCCTATCTGACTACAGATAATGAATGTAAGTTTTTATACAGATAATTTAGCCTTTACAGATAATTTAGCCTTTCTGTGCTTTCTGTAGGATAGGTAGAAGAGAAATAGAAAATTTTTCTATTTTTCTGGCATGGAGTGAGAATAAATGCATTCAAAAATGCTAGGTGCTCTGGTAATGCAGTGCATTGAAGAAGTCTGATATTTACCTGGCTGAGTTAAATTTACTTAGCTTTGTTCCTTCTGTAGTCTAATGGAAACAGACTCCTTTGTATGAAAGAAAAACCAAACCCAACAAACAAACACAAAAAGCCAAGCAAGAAAACCAATGCTGTACCTGTAAAACCCCTGTAAAATAACACTTATTATGAGAAGGCAGAATTAAATTGCACAATTAACTGTTGCTATGTCTTAGTTGTTAAGCACATTGCTTATTAAATGTGATTCAAGCCTAATAGCTGTAGTGTACTACATAATGTAACATAAGGGATTCTTTTTTTTCCAATTGTATTTGAGCCATGGTCAACAAAACTATCATTAACTTCAGTGGGAGCCAGACGAGATTACTGGATAAAAAAACTCAGGAAGGCTTGGTTTTGTTTTCTTTCTTTTTAACTGGGGGCATGTTGGTGTGGGGTTTTTTTTTGTTTGTTTGGTTTTTTTCTTGGCTTTCAGAACCTCTTAGCTTATAGTATATTGCATTATAAAGCCTGTACAAAAACTTACCTTGAAGGAATGCTAACAAGATTACAAAATGAAGCTTTCCAGGACATCAGAAAATGCTAAACTTCAAGGTGCCTTTGCAATAAAACAGTGAGTGCTCTTATGTCGGAGCTGCATTCATTCACAATCACTGTGCTCATACCATACTGCTGCCATATAATGGGAAAATAATAATTAAATATATCCCAGGGGTGGTTTTAGACAGAATTCTACTTTGGTTGGGGACAGGGAAGGAATCAAAGAGCCAAAATGCAGGAGGCTTTCTTAGGAAATACATCAGATTGGACACTCTGCTTTTGTGTTGCAGGAAAGGATAAAAAACCTCCTAAACTCTAGATGAAAGTAAAAATATTAACCATCTTTTTTTTTTTCCCCCTTTTTCTTGTAGAAGTCTCCACAAGAATGTAAAAATTAAAATTAAGGCCATTAGTTAAGCATAGAAAATGCAAAGTAAGCTCACAGGTATGATATGAGCCATGGTAGTATGGATGTCCTGGGTTCAGCAGTAGCAGTAATTTTTCTCCTTCTTAGTAGCTGGTGCAGTGCTGTGGTTTTGAC
>JBCJKH010053532.1:0-23739 GCA_039877255.1 Loriculus beryllinus
CTTTCCTCATATCCCTCTGATTGCATCACTGCACCAGTTTTTCCTTGTCTTCCCAGAGTCAAATTATTCACTATTTGCAAAACACATTCAGACTACACTGTTTCTTTTAAATCAGCCTCTCAAGGACCAGACCCTGCAGCCTTGTTCAGCCCCTGGCTGAGGCCATGTCTCCAAAATGATGTCAATGGGAGCCTTGTCCAAGAAGGGACTATAGGATTCAGCTGTACGTGAAGAAAGGGTTTGAAATTAAGGAACAGAGTATCAGGATAAGACTTTATATTTCAAACATATATTTATTCTTTTTACTAAAACACTGAAGAGTGATTTACTAAATCACTGAAGAGGAGTAGGGGATGTCACTATAGAAAACCATATGGTACTTGGATTTCCAAGCCAGAATTGTGCATAATAAATATTTATAGAATCCAGTGGTATTCTCTTCTTTCTGTTTATTCTTTACATGTCACTCAGAGAAACTCTGGCCAAGTACCAATCAAACATCCAGCAAGTTACAAGCAATCCAAGCATGGGAGAGAGAGAGAAAACAGATCACCAGTAGGCTCATAATTTGCAACCTAGACCTGGAAGGAGGCGTTTGGGAAGTGCCTCTGATGCGTCTGGATTCCAGCGCTCACCGCATGTCACGAGTGGTTTCGGAAATTGAGTTCTCAGTCTCTGCAAGGGGTAGGGAAGATATACACAGTATTTTTGGCTTCACTGAGCAGGGGCATGTGTGGAGCAGCTGCAAAAGCAGACATCCGTCTGCTCTCAGAGACCAACATAGGAAGAAAAACGCATCTCTCAGTGATGACAACTGACTTGCTCCTGGCGTCTGCTGGGAAAGCTGTGGCTCCCTACCTGTGGCACACAGGGGTGTTGTGTTTATTTTGCTTCAGACAAAAACAATGCATATTGTCCTCCTCATCACCTTGTGATTAGAAGAGTAGTTTAAGGAGCTACTGAAATACATAGAAGATCTGGAATATATCTTCATAGGAGCCAATCTTCTTACCCAGGGTCTAGCTCTGACAGAGCAATTTTCTGGTCTTTCCCTCTTTCTTTGACAGTTTTATTTCCTTTCCTGCTCTCACCTTCTTTCCTTTTCCTTTCCTTGAGGTATGACAGCTACGAATCCCCCAATACCATTTCATTCCTCAGAACTAATGAAAGGATTTTAAAAAATGCAGAACAAGCCCACAAGTCAATACGCAGTACTTTACTAACAGGGGCAGCTTTCACCGTTGATCACCCTCAGCATCACTTCAGCCAGAATCTGGGATGTTTCGTGTTGCATATTCTACATAGATGTTGCTGCTGTACAAACCATGCAGATGTGACACATTAGAATTATGCAGAGTGGAAGTCACATACTTTTCCGTTTATAAGCATGTAACTTAAAATTAATAATAAACTTTTGCATACCACAGAAACAACAATAATTCAGAATCATTTTGAAGCAACCAACCAAACAAAAGTTGAATCTTCAGTATGGAAAACTGAGGGGCTTACACAGATATTTACATTTGACTAAGAAATCAGTGCCTAAAAGAACCTTCTTCTGTGTCACTGAAACAGATATTTATCATGGAAAACATACTTATCAAATGTTGCCAAAAGGGTAATAACCACACATCTGTTATTCTTCAAATATGTATTTTTTAAAACAGTTGGTATTTATTAAACATCTAATAACAGTTATTAAATCATTCTTAAGTCTGTTTTGAGGAACCATAATGTAAAGCATCACATACATGAGAGAAACACCATGGGAACAAATGTAAAAGGGGAATAGAAGCACTGTAAGTAGCTGCGTAGTTCAGTAGTTACCAGTCCCATTAGAAAATGCAACTCAGAGAAGAATACTAAGGGGAAGACTGGAAATCTGGAAACCCTGCAGGACAATGAGTTTTAAGAAGCCAAAAACTGTTCATTTAAATTTTTTAAATTATTAAATAATTTCTGGGTCACAAATACATAACAGATTTCTGCGATCACTACTGAATATACTACATAAGGACATAAACTCCATCATCTGCTAGCTCAAACTAGAGAGATTTAGATTTTTTTATGAAGTCCTCCTTTTGGTTTTAATTCCTTGCAGTGTGAAGTTGCAGCTTCCCCAAAGCTGTCTATGGCTCTTTCCAGGCTTTGCACTGCAAGCCTCAACCCCAGCCGTGAGCTGGGAAGACCCTACGGACTGACTTACAGGAGAAGACTAGCTCAATGTCTGACCTAATCCTCTTCTCTCTTGCATTTTAATAGGCTTTATGCATTAAGCTCCCTTCTTAGTTGCGGGAGTAGCCAGGAAACAATCACAGTCACTCTTAATTGTTCATAACTTTCACTTCAGAGTTTGAGTGAGCCATTTCTACCGGGTCTTTTGTGTGACTGAAAAAATCTGAAGCCAGTGAGATGAACGATGCCTTCTGAAACACATTTTTAGTCATATTTGGAACAACACAGAACAGAGCTGACTGCTTTCCAGACATTTTTATGAATATGGGGGTGTTGTCTAAACACGCAGCAATAATGAACAAAAAAACGCCTTGGGTTTGTTGTTCATTATTTATTTAAGAGAGGCAAAAAAAAAAGACATCCTATTTATCCACAAGTTTACTTGCTTTGGCTTAGATTATTAAAGAAACCTTATAAGATGACAGTTGGCTTGATGTGTAGGTATCACACATGCTCAGCATTTTTAACCATGTTTCTTGTAGGACAGCATAATACAAGCTAACATTTTTCATAATTCTCCAAATTTCTCCAAAATTTTCTGTAGAAAATGCAGTCAGAGACTGCAATCAAGATTATCTTGGACAAAGATGATGACTATTATATGTTACAATTAGCTTATTTGTAATGTCTCAAAAGCCAGTAACACAAAGACCTTCATTTAAATCTATCAAACCCACATATACTCCATGTAATTGAAAAGCTTTTAACTCCAGTCATTTCCTGGATATAAAACTACTTTACTAAAGCTCCACCATTTTTAATTTCTCTCACACTGAAAAGCAGCATCCTCAGCTCACAAGTAATGCTTACATAAAAGCCTCACAGTCAGGTCTCTTGGTGCCTTTATGTTTGCCAGGATATGAAAACAACAGTAATGTAAACACCCTACTATTACAGAACAAACATCATATAACTACAAAGCAGTGATGACATAACCTCTGTATTATCTGGGCTTAATTTTCTGCAATGTAAACTGAGTGTCTGCATCTCCTGCTCATCAATGCACTCTAAAATGTCCTGTTAAGAGGACCATTTTATGTAATTTTGTCCAGTTTTTAAACAAAGACATATTCCTCCTCAGGACATTACTTTGAATGTCTCTCCTTTTGTGTATCTAAACATCTTGCTTCCTCCTGAATAAGAATGTGCTTGCTCAAACAACATATTTACTTGTAATGGATATTTCACAGCTGACTCAGGTGTGCCTAAGGTAACAGCTTGAAGAGAATATGCTTTTAAATAGCAAAACCAGTGCTGCTGCTCTTCTTTTCTTTGTGTTCATATACTTAATAGGAGAACAATTTTAGGTGATCAGCCCTAATGTAGTTATAGCTCTTATCAGTGGCCATAAAAGGATGCCTACTGATGACAATAAGACTAAGGAAGTATGTAGTGATAGACCCCCAGAATAATCTCTCAGGTCTGAAAGATCTGCAGACCTGGGATTTCTACTTCTGTGACTGTAAGTTAAGTGCACTTCCTGCATAGAAATATTACATATAGCAATGTGTATTCCTTTGTTTACTTTGGAAACTATTCCTTAAGACACAAGAAATACTGATCTTAGGAAATGACATACAATATGTTATTAAAGAAATATTGCTATAAAGAAGTTAATGCTGGACTTCATAAATATGTTATGGATTGCCTAGTCAACCAAATGGTTAGTGCTGATACATTACAGTCATAAAAAGTCCATATTAAAATACATGCAAGAATATGACTATCAAAAAAAATCCCAAACCTTAACTGTTCTACCTGTTTAAAGGACTTTATTTTTCTTGTTCTCTCTTTCCTGGTTCTCTGAAAACTCTGATGAGAACACATTTACTTCTATGATTATGGCAAGCCAAGTATATTAAAGTTTTTACCCCATCTGTGCTAACTAATGTGCTGTTTCAGTTAAAGTTAATCCAGGATGCAATCGATTTCTCAGGATGCAGAAGTGCCATCTGAAAGCCTTTCTTCTTTTCTGACTAGAATGGTAATAATGGGATCTGCACAGTAATCTCTTCTATATATATGCCTCCTCCCAGGCAGGCAATATTTTGCCTTCTCTCCTCTCTATAGTTCATAGAATCATAGAATCTATGTTGGAATAGACCTTTAAGATCATCACGTCCAACCTTTACCCCAGGACTGCCAAGTCAACCAATAAACCATGTCGCTAAGGACCATATTTTCTGAACATATTTTTTGAACACTTCCATGAATGGTGATTCTACCACATCCCTGGGAAGCTTGTTCCAATGCCCAACTACCCTTTTGGTGAAAGTATTTTTCCTAATATCCAGTCTTAATTAAGAATAAAGAATTATTCATTTTCCATGCTGCATATACATTTCATGTACACAGCTGGTGTGGGCTCTCCTTGTTGTTTTGAAACATCTCAGAAGTTGGAAATTGCCACAAACAGAACTTCTTATGAACTCAGCTTAAAAACATTGTCCATCTTCCACTGGCAGTTTCAAATCACAGACCCAAGGTATCAATTTCTTCTAGCACTCCTCAAAACTGCATTTTTTTTTTCCATTCTGATGGAGACAAAGAGCCCAGCAGGTGCTAAGTTACAATCTTGAAAAAAGAATGGAGCAATGAAAGAATCGATATTTTCCTGTAGTGCTTTTCACATATGTATGGTATTATGCTGAATTAAATGTTCATCAAGAAACTTGAGAAAGAGCACAACCCATTAGAAAGAACCTCTCAACAATATCCAGCTTAGTAACTGAGAGAGTGTACAACTTTCATTAATATCCAAATCTTTTCTCTTTTTGCGGTGCTGTCAAAAACATTCTATCTCTAAAAAGACAACATACACTAAGGTGTCACAGTTAAGGAATTTCTAGTCTGACTCTTGATTTGTCACTGTGCCTTCTCAAGTTGGTGTTTATGAACCACAGCCTCCACCCACACCTATGCTGTAATGAAATGTAATCACAATTTTCCTTTCAATCAATACTATTTCTTGTGCTATCCTGCATAACAGAAAATACAGGTTTAGTACACTTCACTTTAGGTTTGCTAAAATTATTTTTTAAAACTTCTAAAAATTCCTAATACTATAAATTTGAGACAAGAACATTTTTAAATTAATTTTGATCAAATACCTATCCAGTATACCTATATATACCTATACCTACTAAATACTGACACTATGAAAGACTGCAATTTTCTGCTCAGGTTGCCTGTATTACTGGGGCATTTTTATGATTATGGGGCAGTAGAAGAGACATATTTTTATTTAGTGATCTGATTAAAGTTTTAGAACATTTCTTACTGGTGGGAAGCTATGAAAGGAAAAAATCCATATTTCCTCAGTTACAAAATGGTAAGTATTCCAGATTTCAAGTATTCCAGATTTTCAAGTTGTGATAAAAATACATGGCAACAAAATGTTTGGTTTTGTTTAAGAATGTTTGGCCAAAATCTTTACAGGAATGACTGTACTGGTATCAAGAGATTTACAACAGAAATGAATTTGACCTCTACATATTATCTGGTAAAGGAAAAGTGGTTTTATTGTTCTATTTTACTTTTAAACTAACCCTAGCCTGTAAAGCTACAAATGTACCAATTAAAAGCTCGATTTCACCAAGACAGATCTTTGTCATATTCAAAAGTGATTTTCTTTTCTATGTTTCCTCTGAAGAGTCAAAATTATGTCCCAATGTAATATCTATGGGTGTGACAATAAGAACAGATTTTTTTTCCATGCACTTCTATGCCTACTACACTGAAAAGAGCACCGTCCTTTAATTTTTCAAATGTAATGTCTAAGATGGAAATTGAATATATTTAGCTGAACAAGTAAACCAGGTGTTGTTGTAACAAAAACTTGCTTTGGTGTAATAAAAATGTTATGCAAGGTAACAGCCAGAATTAAAATTAGGCTTGCTTTTTGTTTGTGAGAAAGGAAGCAAGTAAGTAATTTGCTGTTCCATATTATTCGTATTTATTGATTTCAGAAAGTCCTGACTGTTTGTAGGGTTTGCTGAGATGCCCCAGACAGTATACAACACGAAGACATGCAACATTCTTTCTTGCCCAGTCAATAGTGACCCAAGCATATTAGTGCACAATTGCAAGCCATTCTACTGAGGGAAAACAGCAATATTTCATTCAAGCAGACAGCAAATTCTTCTGCTTACCGGTTTTAAAAGAATAAACTTGAGATTGAGCATCTGAATTTCAACATCAGATCAGTTTTTATTGGGCTTGGCCTAGTTTAATTTACTAGACATATGTTTCTGGTATGATGACCTTGTAGTTAAGTTTGGCTGCAAGAAGTTTTTGCACTTGAAGAATGCTGAATTCTGATTTTGCCACTGATGCTAAATAGCTCTCTGCCAGCTTTGGTTCTCTTTCAACTTCATTTACTTTTGTCAACTAACACGCCACAGCCTAGCAATTTCATGGAAAAAATGAGTGAGAGCAGTATTTTCATTCATAAGTAAGATTTTTACCCAATAGTGTGTCACCTTTTCTAATACTAGCATGCTGTATAGTTGCCAGCAAAAAAACATTATGAACCAAGTTCATATAGTGAATAAGTTGCTTCAGATAGACAGGAGAAAGAGGACATTAACAGAAGAGCTGAACATGTGTGTGTATGACACTGCATAACTTCCTCTCTAAATTTGACAACATAGATATGTTTGATCAGCTAAAATAAATAATTCTGCAAACTTTCCCATGCAGTTTTTCTTACTTTTCTTTTTTCACTGGTAAAGAAACAAATTTATGGCTTACCTTTCAAAACCAATCTGCCTTAATGTTTTCTCCCACGTTGAACCTATACAAAGAGGAGAAAAAACAAACACCCTCAGTAAAGAACCTTTATTATATGAACATTCTTACTCTTCTCCTTTCCTTGTGCAGCTGGGATCTGCATAGTAAGGTGATTTTTCCACCCCTTCAGAAGTACCTGTAAATAACATCTGTTTTCCCTTGACTGAAGAACTGTTAAGAGAGGCTATCACTGGGTGACGTAACTGGGTGGAGGGGTAACAGCCTATGTAATTTCTTTACATTTCAAGGCAGCCGGTCACTGCTACAGTTCACTGTAGTTCCAAGGGTGGTCTCCTCTCCTAGAGCAATGTGATCTGTACATGACTCCCGAAAGTGCTGAGCTGGCATCTCACATCACGCACTCTTCACATTTCAGCTTTTCATTTTACTGCAGTGTTCTCCTGATTCTTGCTGAAAGCTTTACAGCTCCTTCTGAAATCCAGCCCTTTTATTTTTAAGCAAAAGCATGAAGATGTATTTCTGCTTTATTGTTTAACCCTTCACACTCATACAAACAGCTGCAAAGGATTCTTACTCAAAATCATCAAGTACTCATCTCCACAAACTATTCAAGTGGCAGACTCATCCAAAGAATTGCCCTCAGTATTTCAGATGCACTTAATATAACTTTTACCTAGATTTTCTTAAAAATACACCCCCCCTGCCCCCTGCAAGCATTAAGTGATCACTTTTCAGCACTTGGTAGTTTTTTTGCCAGTCTCTTTCTTGCTACCATTATGTGGTCATTATAAATACAGGCTATTCTCAGCACAAGTATCTCATCATGCAGGTCTGCAAGGCAAATACGGAGGACGACCTGAAGCTGGGTCCTAGTTTGGTCTCTGTCTTTTCACATTCCTGTGGGAAACATAGCAGGACTGCATACAGTGTAAGCAACTACAGTTCTTTTTGAATGCTTCATTATACTTAAACTGAATTGAGAGAAGTAACAATAACACCTGTCGCTGATGCAGTCAATCACCTAAAGGAAAATGAAAATAAGGAATAAACAGGTTCCCTGTGGGTGACATTTAGCAGCATCAGAGAAACTCAAGAGACAAGCACCAATGTTGCCAAAAAGTACTGAGAAAAAAAGCATAAAGACATGAAAGCAAGCGATTTTGTCTAATTTAAATCTGGAAAATATCAAGATTAAATACATATTGTGCAGTGAGTGACCATACAAAAACTATAACAGAATCATGAATTAGATTCTTTGTACTGCAGCCCAAGTCCTACTTGACAAATTAGCATGGGAAAAGTGGTAACATAACAGTGTAAGTCAAAAAAACCTCTGCAGATACATCTCTTATCATCACTACCTTTCCATTCTGGTAAAGGCATCAGCTCAGAAACCAGTGACCTGCCATGTTTGTAGTATGGTATTTATCTTTAATCTGCAATTGTTAAATATTTTCATAAGATCTAGCAGATGCTTTTCATCTTTGAATTTGGAACATTTACTGCCAATCTGGATAAGAATCTAAAAACTTGACTTCTAAGAAGTTTTGGGATTGAGGTTTTGAGAGGTTTTGTTTGCTTCTTTGTTTTTTTAAGAAAACTGTAGCAACAGAATTCTTTCTACTCAACTGAATAAAATTTTCAGCTCAAATCAAGGGGAATGTGGTAAATTTCTAAGTAATTATACACTTTTTTGGTACAATATTATCTAGTATCTGCCTGGTTTGCATATCAGACTAAGTACTTTAAAATTGAAATTAATAAAAGCCAAAAAGTTAATTTCCTTGTAAGCTAAGCCTATGTCATGCAAGGCTTCCTTTACAGTTGCTAACTGGACAGCCAAAGAATGAAGCTAACATTGGCTTGTGGAAAATAAATTCCTTGTGTTAATCTCTGCTTTTTAGAAAGAGGAAAAGGAACTACATTAAAGTATATGTTCTTAATATAAACCAAATTCAAACATGTCACTCCGTACAGGAAGGATAGGGTTGGCTAAGGAGGGCTGGTTCACAGCTGGTTCCAAAGGCGGTCAGTATACTCCAATATACTCTTCTGGAACCCCTTCATCACTCAACTTCTCCAGTCACTTCAAACTTCAGTCACACACATATTTTCAGCAAAAGACTCTATAAACCTTTTCTGATGATACTTCGGGAAAATGGACAGAAACCCTTTCTGTTCAGGACTGTTACAGCTACAGCAAGCGATCAATATAAAATCACTTCTAATTGTTCCCATTCAGTCCAAAGCAGGCAGGGACCTCAGGCCCATATCCAGCAGAGTACACAGAAATAAGAGGACCAAAACCAAGGTGGAGAAAGCTCCACCTTCACCTTATGGGAAAAAAATGAGTCAAGTTCTGTTCTGGAATAACTGAACTATACATTATTTGATCAGCATAGGGAGCTTCTACTGTGGTGTCTGTATATGCTTGAGGTGGGGCAAGATTTCTCCCTGCACAACTGTCTACATACGATAGCTTTCATCAACACTGAGTTCATATTTTATAAAAATAAGTCTTCTAAAGACATCTTTAAAGTAGGACAACAAATGTTCTCACACACATTTATTTTTAAAAAAACCATAAACCCCAAATTTAATGCACAGTACAATAACTGTCAACATTTCATTGAGATAAATAAAGAACCACTCCATTAACATCTTCTATTATGATTTCTCCCCTAAACCCACCACCATCTGCATGCCCCTGGAGTATATCTGGTTTCATGTAGCACTGATGAATGAAGTAATTGTTAAAAAGATGACAGTGTCACTCCACAGGTAAATGCAGGGCAGATAAAAGCAGTTCTCCATACAGTTTATGCAATCCTTCTGGCTCTGAAAGGGTATTCAACAGTTTTTGAAGTTTGAAGATTAGAAGAGTGTTGAAGAAAAGAGATCTCAACAGTACTTTTTAAAGCAAAGACTAGTGCTGGCATCTTTTGTCAGTGTTTCTATGCTTTCCACTGTTGTGTATACTACGGATTTTTCACCCCATGCTTGGCTACACTTCAGTTGTATGATATATAGAGAGTCCTACAGGGAAGGGGGAGAGGAAAAAAAGCAAAAGAGAAAGGGAATTGGGTCTCCACTGGTTTGAAATAATCTTTTGGCTGCAGCTGGCTAGCAGAACACGCTTTGAAATGCATGTGACTCCTATGAAGCAAAGCCTGCCAAGAACACAACTAACATTTCATATTAAAAAAATATACATCTTTTTTATGGAGTCTTATTTTAAAATGTTTATGATCTAAACATTCTGTTTTAAGATTTGCCAATTCCATTCTCAATAGTATCAACTTCTACGCTGCACTAACAGCCAAAAGTAAATACCCTGAGGTAATAGCAGCACCGAGAAGAATAACGCTATTAAAAGTCCAGAAAACTTATTATTCAATTTAAACCTTACCCGGTGCTTCCAAAACATTAAACAAGATTTAAGTCACGTAACTCTCATTAAAATCAAAACAGGAGTTTTTCACGAATTAAAGACTTGATTCTGCTCCCAAAGAAATCAAGCAGAATTTGGCTATTCAATTCAGCCTTTCTCTCTGCCAGGACTGTAGAAAACATTCACCTGTCGACTTTCAGATGCAGTCTACTGCTACATTTCAGTTGCTAAGTTAATTTGGCTTCTCTTTGCTTTCTGTTTTTTACCATGTCAAAAATACCAAAACTGTTTATAAGACTGCCTTAATCTGGTATCCATGCAATTAAGCTTTTGTTCCAAATATTTTCTACAGAGTGCCTGACCATTCCCATCTTTTCCAAAGATTCTGTTTCACATTAACAGTGCTAAGTCTAAAATTCTTCACAAAGAGGAACCATCATGTACTTCCAGAATTACTGCTCATATTTAATATGAACAATGGCAAAATGCACATCATGCTCACATACTTACTCAATGAAATCCTATCATAAGAATGAGAGTATATCAGGTTTAAAAAGACAAAATTAAAAACATCTTTCTGAAGTGAAAAATTGTCTTCTTTGACAGATAGCCTCACATTTATATGGCAGTTTCCATATTTGGGTTGCTCTGGTTACAATTTTTTGCTTACTACGAACTTACTGTGAATGAAAGAATTCATAATTTACTGCCAGACTACTCACCTTTACAAAACATGAAGTTGCCTAGCCCTGAAGTGTCATGGTGGGCTTAGGAAAAACACAAAATAACATATTAATAGAAATACTGAATCATAGAACATCAGGTTAGAAGGGACTTCAAAGGTTATCTGGTCCACCCTTTCTTGGCAGAAGCACAGTCCAGAGAAGATGTCCCAGTACCCTGTCCAGCTGAATCTTAACAGTGTCTAGTGACGGGCAAAAATACTGGAAAAGTGATTTTCAGCCATTCATGGAGGTTGTGCAACTATTCCCTTTGAACTATGTCATGCCCTATCTGCCACAGACAGGTACAGCTGAGGTTTGTAGCTGGCATATTACTACCCTTCTGTGTCCATGCTGGTCTTTTAATACAGTTCAGGAGAGTCTTTCTTGAACAAATATTTTATTATGCTTTGGTTTGCATGACAGAGTGACCTCTGAGTGCACAAACTGGATTTTTTCACATGAAACTAAACCGCACCCCAAGGACACAACTGTTCTGTTTCAACCACTAATGGGCATTAGGTCCGCATGACCAAACCAGAGCTAATCCACACTAAACCCCGCTAAAAACATGTGTTGTGTGGTGGCCAGGGACTCTGAACTACACCACTCCCAGTCCCAGTCCTGGAGTGCACTCCCAAAAAGCTTTCCAGCTATGGTCACCTCAAGGGTCAGGGTATTCACCCTTAGCATTGTTTTCTGGGCTGTACCCATATCCACTACAGTGAGCAAGAGCCTTTCTATTGCCCTGTACAAGCAGGGTTGTACTGGATGTTCAGCACAGCCACACTCCCCACAAAACACCAGGAAGCCAGAACTGTAAGGCACAACAGCAGATCATTTCATTTTTAAAACAACTTCTCAAGGAGAAGGAATAGAGAAAATCTGGGCTATTATGGTGTGCTGTGCATACGGAAGAGACTAAAACCACCAGCAAAACAGAAGTGGAGGGCCAGTGGTCTAGGGTTCTGACTAGACGAAGAAAGTGATTACTGAATACATACCAAGAAAGAGGTCATTCAAAGAACGAAGTCTTTACTTGCTTTCCACTCATACCAGCTTTCAACAGATTTTTGACTGAATAAAGAGTCCAAATTCAATCCCTACATGATAATGTAATGGGAAAGATTTATTGTGTATTTTCTCCTGTGCTGAAAATATTAAATTATTATCATGAGATAGAATATTGCTTTCCTATTAAAAAAGGAAATCTTGACTCATTTCATGTTAACCGGAAAAATAATCATCATCAAAACCACTACTTCTCCTCTAAGGAGATCTTAATGAGTGGGAACTTTTAATAATAAAATGAGCAGACTAGGAATATAGAGCAAAGTGTAACAGTACTGACACTATGCTTGTGTGTGTGCACAGAGATGTCTATTGCTTTAAAATGAGTATTATGAAGATAACAACTATGGCAAAGCGATTAACAGCTGTATTTGGCAGTCACCTCTTCCAGTCTGCAGCCTCCCTGAGTGCTCTGGGAATCCAGAAGGGTCTGAAAAGCCCCCACATATAAGTGGGGACCGTAGAAGCAACTCCACTGCTAATCTACATTCTTTGCTTCAATCTTGATTAACATCAGAATTCGCAGGCTGGGGGATGATTGTTTTTAAAATTGGTGATGTTACTTAAGATACATAACACAATGTGGAGTAATCCCTGTGAACCTGGGGCATAAGTGATCCAGGATCCTGCCACTCACTGGTAAGACTGCCACATGGAGGCAAGGACAGATCCCAGATCACTTTGTGTGATGGTAAGACCAGTGTCTCTGAGCCTGATTCAAAGTCTATAGAAACACCTGGACAGATTTACACTGAATTAATGGGCTTTGATAGTTTGTCTGAAATGCAAACAAATAGCAATAAGAAATAGTAAAAAAAGTAATGTTTTTCAGTAACGTAAATGACAGCTATTATTTCTACCACACTAATAAACTACTAAGGCACAGTGTTCTGTAGATGATTCCTTTGGAAGAATAGAAGCAGAGGAAGAAAAAGTTTTAGACTTTAAGACATTAAATGGGACGCATTTTTAAATGTGAAGATTATATATTTTTACATGAGAATCACAGACACCATTTCATATGTGAGGATGACTTGCTAATTAAACAGTAAGTTTAATTCCACAAGAGGTGTGTGGAAGAAATAATAACTTGGAGAAAGGAAATTTGGGAAGGCGCTTTCTCCATTTCTTCTTTCATGCCAGATATGTTTAAAATGCTACACAGGTAATATAGCAAACTGAAATTGGCTGAATTTCTTCACCTTTTCTCTAATTAGCTTTTTCAGGATGACAGGTTCCATAGTTTTTATAAGAATAATTACTTCTTTTGTCTTCTTAAATATAGCATACCAAAACTATTTACAGGCAATCTTCCCCTGCAACACACACACGCTTGAAACCACTTATTTTAAGCCCATTTCATTTCGAATTTGTTTCCTGAACAAGGCAGCAAAACATCAAAACCCACAGCACTAGAAGACCTTTAGGGAATGTGTTTCAGATGAAACCTGAGATAGCTAGTTAATGGATAGCTTTTTTGTTCTTGCTGTTTAATCTATTATTTATCTATTATTTGCTGCAATGGTTGGTTGGTATTTTTTGTCCAAATTTCCAAGAATACTGAAGATTTGAATTTGTTCTGGCATCTTTCGTTTTCTACATAGATCTGCTCCTGTGTCCCCATGACAGCAGACTGCTGCAAAAAAGGATGAGAAAAAGGACTTTACACAGTGTGCAAAGCAGAACTCTGTAGGTGTCCTGGTTTCAGTAGGTCACTAGCACAGAATCATTCTGCAGGAGTAAAGCAGGAAAGAATCGGATGGTCTACAGAAATAACCAACCTATTATTCTTTTTTTACAACAGAAAAGGGTGTCAGGGCTCTGAGGAGCAGCCTCAAAGGAAAGCGACATTTCCTGCCATTGCCTTAGGGGATATCAACCTTAAGTCAGAGTCACTAAGCTTAACAGCGGAGGACTTCTGCTCCAGACCTTCTAAAAGGAAGCCAAATAATAACTGAAAGGGCCCATTTTCAGACATGGAAGACTGGCTTTACTTTGTTTTTCAAAATAAAAGAAAAAGAATTTCAAGAAAACTTGTAAGTTTTATTTTTTTCATAAGTGTGAAGAAAATTAGATTTTTCTCCATTTTCATTGGCAGAGAAATTCTCTCCTCTGCCACTACAACCAATGTTGCTCTGTCTGCTAAATAGTATCTTGGAAACAAGGTTTTCAACTCAGAGCATAATTGACACACATCCTTCCAATTTCTAGAGCTACCTTCTGCTTCGTTTTATTGTAACATAATATACTGTTATGAATCAGCCTAGTTTCAATGTCAACCTATGACAAATATATGCAGTGTACCAGTGCAAGGACTTTGCTTTTCATTGTCTCATTTTCTCTTTTTGTCTCCTCAGAAGGAGAGGTGAGCAAATGTTTCTTCTGGAATTCTGCAGCATAGACATATGAGCAGGGGAAGACAAATAACAAGGAGGTCTTCAGGAGCACATCCATATACAAAAAATTATGGATGAGAGCAATAGGGTCAGGAAACTAGGAAATCTTGCACAGAAACAGGAGGAACATTACGATGACAAAACCTCATCATTACAGTGGCTGTATCTGGATGTCTCTCCTCTGAGATTGTTTTGGGTTTTTTTACATTGATGTTTTTAAAGATAATGCAGAACCATTTCATTCACTTACTCTCAGAGATCTCTTCAAAAGAGAAATCTGGATGCAGAGGGATGTGCTTCTCTGGGCAGTAGTGCAAGGCATGCACACAGACTTAAACAACTGAGGAGAGGGAAATCCTTCCATAAGATGTTATTTTTCCTCCCTAGCAAATATAAAGATGGCTTACCTGGTTCATCTGACAAGTATAAATATGTATGCACTGAACAAAGGGTTACTTTTGCTTTAATTTTCTTTGTATTTTCAGAACTTACAATTCTGTGATTTCACTCATTTTCTCAAAGCTCTAGTCTGTGAGAACAGGAAAGCTGTTCTCACAGCTTTCATAAACAAAAGCGCAAAGCTCTCCCACCTTCCAGCTCCCATTCTTCTCAATCAAGAGGCTGCAGCTACTGAGCTGCTCAGGAAAAATGAACAGGCAAAAGAACTGGAGAAAACAGAAGGTGATGGGGTGCCAGTCACAGACTCAGCCCAGTTCTTCACTTCCAGACATGGGTGCTTCTAAAACACTGCTGCCACTCCCTGGGTGAGGAGCTCGCATGGGAAAGAGGGTGGTGAGTTTAGCCAACTCAAACTGTGAGACACAGCAACACCAGTCTTCACTCAATTGCATCTCTCCCTCCAAACACACAAGTATACATATTTCAGCGTCGCCTGCAAAGCCGGGAGAAACGAGCATCCTACTCTGACTCCTGCAACTTGTTCCCTGCAGCAGGGGACAAGAGGCAGAAGTGCTACTGATCTGTGCTCTCCTCATGACCTGTGAAATAGCTATGCTGAAGCCACTAGAACTGCCCAGACAGATTTCATACTGTTTCAACGCCATGGGACTGTGTTTAGCTTCATCTATAATAGACTGCAGGATTGCATCCAGTGTACTAGCAAATAATTTCCCAACACTTAATTAGTTTTCATTAGGATGCCACAAACACTATGAACACTATCAACAAATTAAAGAAAACACTGGCTTGCCTAACAGTTTCCATTTTTAAAAAGCATTCTGAGCTTTATCTTGCACACTCCCAATAGTTTACTAATAGTTTGCTATTTCTACAGTTATGCACTTAATTAGGAGTATTAGGAGTAATTTCTCCCCATTTAGTTTGGCTATGACTAAGCCAAAAAGTAAGTAAAAGCACTTAAACTTCTGCCATTCTCACAAGTTATTAAATGACAAGAGTATTTTCACACTTACTTAAAGTCTGCTTATTTTGTCCTCTCTGGAATGTGTTTTATTTAAGTGCTTCATTAGGGTATTAACAGAGTCATACCTTCTGAGTAAATACTGAAGAGGATGATGAGCGGTAATAATTTCCTACTCAGCAGGGATTTTCATGTTACCAAAATCATGGGCAATTTAGATGTGTGACTCTCAAAGGTTTTTTAAATCAAGCATTTTATTTATTCACATGCTGCTTCATTGCCTCTAAAAGTAATATTACAGCAGGGCTAATAGAAAAGGGACAAACTGTACACCGTATTGTTTGCATCTTTTCAAAGAAACATGGCCAAAACCAGCAACGCTTCAAAGCTAGCGCCAGTTGGCAAGTTTTCCCAATCCAAGCAGATCTTACAAACTGGAATGTTGCACAGTGGGATCAGTATATCAGGTTATGGAGCACAGGTGCAATCAATGGCCTTAGAAAATAAACAGTTTATAAAGCATTTTCAGGGGTGTATTAATAAACCATACTGGAAACATCTTTGATGTGCTGAAAATAAGACACACCAAAAATGATACCGCTGAAGATGACTTGTATTAAGGATATTGGCCCAATTTCTATAGCTGTTTGTCTCATCCCAAACTTTTATCTGCATCAATTTTAGAAAACTACTTCTACTGAATATACAAATCAAGTCATCTTGGCAATATTCTCTGCAAGGGATAAAGCCTGTCAGAATTTCTTGCCTTTGCCAGCTGGAATGCATTGAGTATATATTACATGGTTGCAAATTTGAGCTATTCACTGCAGTGGGGGATACTGTACCCACTACAGGCTGAAAGAGACGCAAAGAAACAGAGAGGAAAAAATACGTTCAATAGGAAAATGGGATGAAAAGTATAAAAGGCATTCATTTCCTATAAAGAACAAATCATATATAAAACTATTGTTTTATATTGGAAAGAGATTTAAATGCCAAATACCGCACTAAATCTAAACCTAATTTAGGTCCAAATTATTCTAAACTTAATTTAATCACCATTTATCTGGAGTGACTGTAAAGATACTTTTCATGAGAAAACACATTAACGTAGTCTAAAACTGCACATCACCCTCTACCTACTATTCTGGAAAGGAGGTTTAGTGATGGAAATAATAATAATTAAAAAATGTCTATCTATTGCACTAATCCATGTTTGTACTCATATCAACAATTTGGTATGTAAGACTTTAGCAGGACTCTTGCTAATACTTCATCCAGCTTTCAAAACTGGATTTTCAAGGTACATTTCCTTTATACACCTTTGACATCATCACCATATCTGTATGGGACAGAAGGACAAAATGATGCCTAACTGATCCTGCTTATGGGGGAAGAGCTCTCTAGACAAAAGGGCAGAGGGCTCCATGTACTATTATCTAAACACAGGGAGATGTAAGAGGGACTCACTTCAAAAAGATACTGCAGTTGTTTGTGCTCACAAATGTTTGTCCTAAAACATGTGGTCTCCAAAGTCAGGTTGCAAAGAAGATGATATTAAATCAGAGTCAGTACCTCATGCTTTATTCCATCTCAGAGACAACCAAGCTGTGGTGCTAGCCACATCTGCCAGCTATGCACTGTTACATCAGCGGAGGTCTGAAGATGAGCAGCTACAGACTGCAAGGACTTCCCATTCTGCCCTTCACAGTACTGTCAGGAGGGTAATTCATTTATGGAGGCCGTTCCCCATTACTCATGGACTAAACAGGGCAGATACAACGGGACAGCAAGGTCCCCCTGGCAGGTACACAACCTGGCCCCACTGCAAAATAAAAACACCAGCTAAGCATAGTCCAAAATGACAAAAATTGACTACAATTACCCATTATTAATTTCTCTGGTTTCTTTTTTCATGCACATTTAATAACACACATCTCCACATCTCTTGTTTAAAGGTTTATCGTAGATATGCCAATCTCAAAAAATACACTGTTTCTACATGGTTGAGAACTGAAGAGATTTACAGTACTTGAGCCTTGGCTGGCAACAGTCAACCTAGGATACATCTAAGCATCAGCTTTTATAAACAGTCTATGCACTGTCCACTGCTGCAGTGTAAATCAAACATGAAAACTACTCCCACAGACATGGTTAACTTGAGTATTCTCCTCAACAGACAGAAAATTCTATCACCAGGCCAAGCACTTAGAAAATTGAAACCACAGAAACTAAATGAACCAAAGTAGACCCGGAATGTGCAATTCCTTCAGAGGATCCAGAAATCCATAATCTCATATCAACAAACCTGCAACAATAAATCTGCAGTGATTTTTTTTTTTTTTAAAGTGTCAGCTTATAGTAATGTTATTCATCCTTAACAAAATGGCAACATACAGTAAGAGGGGTCAATGGATGGCCTAACAAATATTCAATACAGCAAAGCTTGCAAGCTACTGGTCAGACTAGAAAAATTGTGACCAAAAGCAAACTCTTACTTGTGAGGGATTTAGAAGCCTCTCTGAAACACCTCCTGCCTGCTGGTGCAGTTTGTTAACTGTCAGTTTTACTGTCCACTGTGTACACCACAGGCATCCAAAAAAGCAGCAAATATTGTTGTCCAACTTAATGGGACCCAATCTTATGATGTGAACATTCGGTCTTTTTAAAAGGAGGAAACCTGTCACTCTAAAAAATTTAGTCTAATTCACTTTATATGTTCTAGAACTTGAATGAGTCACATCACTAATAAAAGAGGAACATCTTTATTGCTACTGTTACCTTGCCTTTTACAGAAAAATAATGAATTGTTATTGGGGACCTCTTCAACCCACAGAAGAGTGAACTGATTTCCCTTCTGTCTCCCCATTTCCTTCTCCTCCCCCTCCAGAACTACTCTGCCCATCCTAATATTCCATCCCCATAGTGAGAGGGAAAATTTGGACTTTTCATGACCCTGTCTTGAAGCACTCCTCATGCCAAACACTCCAGAGAGCCAGAAGTTTTGAGGCAAGCAAGGCCAACCTTTCAGAGTAAAAGCAAGGAGCAAGCCCGAAATTAGTCCACAAATGTCAAAAGAAATTTCATGTCATTAAGGCTGGATGTGCAGGTAGACAGCTACAGGACATGTTTATTTTCTACATCCCCATTCTCTACCTCTTTCCAAGGACAAAAGATGCTGACTAGGTCAGAGTCCTGCAGTAGGTCAGCCCACCACCCAGTATTCACTGCAGCTGTGGAAGAAGAGCTGTATTCAAATTGCTAGAGAATTTTGCTCCTGTGTCAAGAGGTGAAAACTGGCTGATGTAGTTGAAGAAGAAAAAAAGAAACAAAAACAAAACTGCAAAACAAAATAGAAAGAAAAAACTTCATATGGCATTAGTTACATATTACCTGAGATTTTAAAGCAATTTCTAGCTTTAACTAAATACTACTCAAGTCAAAAAATATGTACAGAATTAAGGATCAGTTCACAAGAGAGATTTTAGACTTTGAGTAGATTTTTTCCTATTAGTGCCTCATAATGAAGTAATTGCTGAATTAGTAATACATTTGTCAATCCCAGTTAGCAATTATAGTTATTACATATAAAACAAATTACTGCTCCAGTCTACAATGTAGCGAAAGTTTGGCATGAGGTTCTAATTATCTACTGAACCTGAGTCATGCCAAAACTGGTGGTACAAATCATATCTTAACTGCTAATACTAATGTGACCCTGTTGAATACAGCCTTCCTGCATCATGGCACCAATCCTGAGAGCAGAGCGCTCAGTGGGACTTGTACAGGTGCAACTGCTGGCCCATGAAAAGTTGAAGGGTAAGGGGGTGAACTGCAAAATGAGAAGAAATGCAACAAGTCAGCTCAAGCGATTCAGCTGAGGGCATCAAACCTCTAACAGAAATAATGAACAGCTGCTTTTCTGAGCAAATAAATACGCACACTATTTAAAAAATAATACCTAACACTCCATACTTCTCTGGAGATAAAAAAAAAAATGAGCTCAAAGGAATGGCTTTGATTTACAGGTTTTCATACATGAACTATGACCCTGAAAGATGCTCAACACCCCTACCTCCTACTAACTTAAGAATTGGCAGTGAAAAGGAATGACACCAGAGATTTTTGTTTTTTACACCTGTTAAATAATTTAGGGCTTTACTTCTTGCACAGCTGTTCTTCAGCAGGCTGTGGGTATAATGAGCTTTGAGAGGCCAATGTAACTTTCTATTACATTGTATACTGAAAAGCATGCATTGAAACTGACACAAATACTGAATTTCACAGGAAACAGTAAAGAATTAGAAGTATAAAAAAGAAAATAAGAGGTAATTTTAACATGTTTCCAACACATGTCAAATGGAAACTGAGAAACAATTTCTGCACTTTGATTTATGAGCAAGCTCATCAGGGATCTAAATGCCTTGTCTTAAGATATCTTGCGTTTTATGCATTCATATGCCAGGAACTAAATTCTTTACCTCACTTTCTAAATTCAAGCAAAATACCTTTTCTGGTGGATTTGCTGGCATCAGCATTGCCTAAGGGCCAGGCAATAGTGGGATCTAGCTGGGCTTGGGGCTATAAAAACAAAGCGAGTGCTTGACTTGAAAAAAACCTGCCATCCAGACAGGACACACAAACTGAGGGAAATGTTAAGATACACTGTATTAGCCTGAGAGAAAAGGAGGCTCTAGGCTGTACTGAGCTGGGGCACAATACTAAATCATGATGTTCAGTATCATGCTTCTGCAGCTTCTCATCTTTCCTCAGATGGCTGGAAGTTTCTCTTTAGGTAGCTCTCAAGTGACAGAGCTTGTATCAGACTCAAAATACCTACATATTTTTCAAATACTCTTTCTTGTTCTTTCCTCTTTTAAATTGGCCTATCAGAATTGCTGTGGATGATGGCTGTGTCCTGGAAGATCTCCTCTGCTTGCATGCAAATCCTGCATAAAGTAAGAAAATCAACAGATAATGACTTTTTTGATTTACTGTATATGACATCTCTCCCTCTCTCCATCCTGTTTTCACCACTAGTACTGGAAGTCACTGAAAAAAAAGTTGTTTCACCTCTGTTTCCAAGTGACACAAAGCCTGAGACATGGAACCTGTTTATAGGCCTAAAATTTACCACAACTCCTGGTGGTTTGAAATGTACTGAGAGCTTTTGTACCAAGCTGCTGATGTGCATGCCTGAAAAAGTGGATTCGCCAAGCAGTGATATCAGAATTATGAGAATCAAATCACTATCAAAACAGCTTTTTAGTTTTTATTTCATTTTCAAGAGATTCTTTCAGTGTCAATAGACAGGGGCCAGGAAAATACTCAAGTCAAATGCTTACATGACAAACAGGTTAGCAATGGTGTTTGCACTTCCATAAGAAGCTTTAATGTTGGGAGACCTCCGGCTCATCTCAGGAAGCAGGAACCAGGAAGCATACTTAGACATGTAAGCAAAAGAGTGTTCAGCATGACTGCCAAGTAAGATGTCCAATTATTGTAACAAGCTAGATGTCTGCAGCCAAACGACTAGGGAGGGTCTACACGGGATATATGTGGTGCTGCAGGAGGAAATGCATTGCAGAAGAAATCGAAATATATCACATAAAGATACGTTGGGCTAAGTGAACACAGACGCAGCTAACGAATGACACTTCCATGGAGCCTGACTTACGCTTGGTATATGGATAAAGCAATTAGCCAATAAAGAAAATTACATTAGATGACGAGAAGTAATAATTGTACAATGTTAAAAGGAACTGATTTTACAGATACAAAAGGAAACCACAGCCTGGTTACTGTGGATTCAGGCTGCTGAGCAATTGTACCCTGCGGTACTCTGTATGTCCTGTTACACTTGTCACTATACTGCCCTACAGGGAAGGAACACAAATGAGGAAAACACTCCTGTATCAAGGTTTACACCTGATAAAAGCTACTTAAGCTGAGAAAGGCCAATTAGCTGCCCAACTGAGGGACTGAAACTGACATTTACATGTTACATTTTTTTATGTAACACAGTAAATCTTTTGGTTTTGTAAATGCTATTAGGTTTTTTCAGTAATGAAATAGCATACTTTCTATTAGGAAAAAACACTGAGCAAGAGAGAGAACTAGAATACGATAATTTGAAGAGGAGGTCTGCAGTAAGAACCCTGAGTGCTTATAGTTCTGTGAAATCTGCTCCTGCAGGAACCAATAGAAGCACCAGGGTAAACAAAGAGGTTAGAAAGCAGATTACTGGCTCACTGATTTTGTTGTGGCAAGAAAAAAATACTCATGTGCAGAAGTTTCCCCCCAAGTGGTGGCAGGCTAGGTATTCTCAAGGCTCAGTGGTTGGTGGATTGCAATATTGAAAAAGCTGTATATGCAGGACTTGAAAATCTTTGTCTTCGGCAATTGGTCAATCTCTTGTGCATCAAAGAGTATTAACTCTCCATAGTCAAAGCACACCAATCCTGAAATAAATGTGTTCTTCCATCACCTGGAGGTATCTGCACAGCTATGATGATATTTGCTGGCAAAATCCAGTCTAACTTATTACAAGTTGGGGTAGTGACACATGATTGTGATTCTTGTTTATGCCCTTTGTATACAAGAAGATCTTAGATCTTTGCTTCTGATTGATGTTAAGCACAGTCTTAGTTGTCACACTGTTCAAAGAAACTTTCTAACAAGTGCTTAAAAAATTTATTTTATGAGATATTTCATCCTCACCTTCATCTTTCCACAAAGGATGCAGTGACTTAGGACTTCCATACAGTTCCTGGAGATGTCAATAAAGGCTTGACAGCTAGGAAGTGGAATTGTCAAAAACTATCCAAGAACAAGAATTACAAATGGGTGTATCTTGATTGAATGCCAATGTTTTAGTAGGACAGCAACATCCAATCCCAAGTCAGAGCAACAGCTGAGTCAGAGCAACCAGTCACAGAAGTCCTTCAGAATAGCACAGAATAGCAGACGGAGCCACAGAAATGCTTCTAACATAACACATTTTTAGTCTGCAACAAATTTAATGAAGTTTAAAACAGAAGCATCAAGTGAGATATTGTCACACCAATGAAAACAAATGCCCAGATGAAATAGATGTGAACATATGAAAATAAATGAAATGTACGTAAATGTAGGAAAACATACATCAATGCTGCTCATTTTAAAGCCCCTATTATTCGACTCTACCCTACATAAAGAAGCACAAGATTTCCAGTAACAGAGATTGTAATTTAAAGCCTAGCCAAATACTATGAAATATCCACAGAGATTATGACCTAACTATCCACATCCTGGACTAAGAACTTCAAAAACAAACAAACAAACAAACTAACAAACAAACAAACAAAGACACATTGTTATTTATGCTGAAATATTACCTAACTTTGCTATCATTTCTGAGTTCCAAAATATTCTACTCCTCTTCATAGGAACACATTTTTACTTTTGACAGCACGCATATACAACCTCCAATTGAAGAAGGAATAATGAACAAAAAGATGTTAGGATAAAGTATCTAAAGAGCAGAGTGCTCCTGATGGGTTTGATTTACATCTGAATGGATTTAGGATCAGCATTTGGAAACTGCAAAAGCCTATATTCTCCTCTCCAAACTCATCTTTTTCAGCTCATAAACCTTTTCAGTATTTATAACACCTTGCTTTGCAAAATATTCTGCATCCCATATGCTAGGGGTATGGGTTTTATTAATATTAATAGAAAATTAGAGACCAAACTTGCTAAGCACTGACCCAAATATAGAGAATTAAATACATCCATAAACAGCTACAACTC
>JBCJKH010053532.1:28372-44990 GCA_039877255.1 Loriculus beryllinus
GACTTGTTCCAACAGTTCCATGTCCTTTTTATGTTGAGGACACCAGAACTGTACACAATGCTCCAGGTGAGGTCTCACGAGAGCAGAGAAGGCTCAAGCCCAAGGGCTCAGACCCAGGTACCAAAACCAATGTTTTACAATGTGGGCACAAGCACATGCAAAGGGTATCGCATTAACAAATCAGTTTTTCTATAAATACTCAGAATGATTCTGCGATGAAGAGCAATAAATAAAGATGTAAACAGCCAAACAGTAAAGACAAATCCCGAGAAATAAAGCAAAATATTTATTCTCAGTGGAAAGCATTTGTCTAAACACTGTTCAACACACAAATATATAGTTTCCTATTTCTGAGCACTAATTCTAGAGTAAGACTCCAGTAAAATATTTATGTTATAGTGATTTGAGTGGTCAACAAAGCAACATTTCAACACGATGCTCTACAACAGCCCAGAGATTTGGTTGCTATAACACTGTGGTGTTGGTCCTTACACACCCTCATACTGCTACAGCTAAACACTGCCCATGAACAAAATAACCACTCCAACTGTAGGGCTGGTGTCAGTGGGAAAGTCTAACTCTGTAGACAAGTTTTCTTACTGTTTGTGTGATCAGCCAATTTTTGACTTTGTTGGTCTTCAAAAACTTCACAATATGGAAAAAAGTGTTTTTTAGTAACTTGGGACTTAAAAGCATTCTGTCTGATAAGATTTTTACAGCAAGGTTAAGCATATAACTAGAGGACAAGCAAGGGAGTGGCTACTTACAAAAATATAGAAGGCTACTCTTTGCACATTTGCTTCTTAATTTACTGAGTGATTTCCTCTCTGCCATTCAAGTTTTATTAAGTGCCTTCTCCTTCACAGCTGGCCTTGATTTCTTTCTTGTGTTTTCTACTTCTGCTCCTTCCTTTAAGAGAACAGAGAGATACAAACAGCTACCCTCATTCTCCTACCAATAGCCCTAGAACAAGGTGACAGTGATGGCAATACTTCTTTTCCACTACCCTGCAGTCAGGTGTACTCATCCTAGCTGCAGCTGAGACACAAAAAAGAAAACTGTCCAAGTCTGCATTTTGACATCAGAAGCACTGTGTGCTTCTTTGGGTGCAACATGAGAACCTTCCAAAGTCCACCAGCTTCAGAATGAAGCTGTACACACCATGGGCTGCCCAGCTCTTCTCTCCAATGCAGATCTGACTGTTAAAACCACAAACTATGAGAGGCAGTGAGAAAGATCACCTCCTGTGTCAAGATTCTCTTAAATGGTGGAACACAAGTGAGTATGCTAACATCATTACAGCGTAATTGCATACATTTTACTGAATGTGTTATGTATCGGGGCTGAAAATTAACATTTAGAATTTAGTTTAATTTTCACATAGCAGCATATAAGTCCAGAAATAAAGATTCCATAAGTACAATGAACACCAACTTTCCAAACAACTAGGCAGTAACACCCAGCAGGAAATTAAGCAGGACTTAACATACATGCCTAAGAAGCAATTACAGAAGCTTCTGTTTCTGCAGTCATAAATTTTCTGGCTGCATAAAGTTGCACTAAAAGCATTAAAGAAACGATGACATTTGATGCGTACTGAATTAAAGGAAAATTATCTTTCATGTGCAGAATAAACTATTGCAACAAGTTTCTGCTGAGGCAAGAAAAAAAAGGCACGCTAATGCCTTTGACTGATAAAAAGCACGGGATGTGAGTTCTATGTGCCATACATTCTTGACTGAAGAATGACACTGAAGTGACAGTCACTTCAAAAAACAGTCATTGGTTAATGCAGTACAACCACACACCTCTCTAGGACCTTGTATTATGACTGTATTTGTGCCACCATGACCTTATCTCACAGTGGTTTTTATGGTTAAGTATACTTTTAGCCCCAAGATCTCTTTGATTCCACAGAGAAATTCCTTTTTACATATTTCATGACTCAGACACTTCATATCACCTATGCAAGAAATAGCACACTATGAAAACAGAGAATGATAGGAACTACATTAAATTTTTATTCCTTGACGTCATATCTCCTGCCATTCTGTCATTTGTTAGGTTTGCAGCGGCACCTGCCATGTTAAGTAGGAGATTCAGGAATTTCAGCTATGAATGCTCTACTGAAATCCACATGTGCACTACTTGTGCTAAACTCTGCAAAATGCTCTCTCTCTCAGTGGAGGTCTGTATAAATTATTATTTGTTGCTTTTAAACTCATTATTCTGCTGGTATAGTTGCTGATAAGTGGGAAGCCCTGAAGAATCCTATTCTTGTTATTCTTTAAACTGTGGTATCTCCATGAGCCCCAAGCTGTACAGCCAACTTCTGTCGCAGGTAATACAGTACAAACCACAGAACAGGAAATGCCCCTTCTCAGAGCAGTTTACAAGCTAAGTATGTCAGAGCAGGGTTTTTTTTAATCCACATGGCACTGGGCAGATGGAAGTACCCACCAACAGACAACCTTACTGCTTAGGATAGAAGGACAAAATCCATATAACTTTGAAAAAAGAACAGTAGTTTTCACAGTTCCCTTTCATTTTTATAACATTTTATTAACTTGCATTCTGGAAATATTTCCAGCTTCTCATATGCTCAACTTTGTGTATCTTTCTAATAATACAAGAGAAAAAGCTACAGATGGCTTGGTGAGGACATACAACAAAGCCAAAACACGGGAAGTAACTGATGTCTCGTAACAACTGAACAAAAAGTCTTTCCAGGTAACTAGCTGTCTGTACTGATTTAATCAATAACAATTGCAGCTCAGAACTTAAAAAATCTGTAGGTATCTGCAATCTCTTAAAACTAGACTTACATTATGGGATCTAGTATTGTCAGCCTTATGTGAGCGCTGGAAAGCATGCAGAATCCGTACAATATATAAACTATACTGGATATTCCACAGTTGTTATTGAAATACTAGTTTGTTTCTGAACCTTCTTCTCTTGTCACTCATACAGACAGCACACATGCACAATCTGACAACTCTTGTGAGAATAAAATTAAGTGTTTCTGAAACATTTAAAGGCTTTTTTTTTTTTTTACTCAGATGTCAATCAAGATTATAATCTTTGAGATGGCACACAAAAATATGATTAAAATGCAGATATTCCGTAAGGTAATGCTCACTCTTAATGGAATAAATCTGTGTTTTTAAACACACATTTTCAAACCGAAATGAGCTAACAGATGACATCCATTATGGTTTCAACTACAACAGCCCAAGGCACTTGCTAAAGAGACTAAACACTTCAGTCTCTACAAGTCTCAGAATAAAGAAATCTAAGAAAATCCAGGTATGAGGTCAAAGGAAGGGCTTAGATTTGAGGCAGACCCTTGATGTTGAAATACAGACTTCATTAAACAAAAAAGGAAGAGTATGTTACACATATGATGGAGGTGACTGCACATGTCACAACTTTGCAGCTAAACCAGTTGTTTGGAAGGCAATTTGAGCATCTGCCTGGTCAGTAAGAAACAGGTATCTTTGTTAAGGAAGAAGGAGCTGGCTTGTCTGGGATGCAAGTGCTTGAGGATTCTTTAATGTGGGCAACTGTGACCTTCGATTTTGGTAAGTAAAACCATTCCAGAGGATATAGTGACTTCTTCAGTACTAAAATGAAATGTTTACTTTGCTATGACTCTGCTCAGAAGCAGAAGCTTCTTACATAAATTTACTGGTTTTCTCCAAGCCATTTGGATTCATTTCATTCCATATGAAGTAACACTTTTGAAATTAACATTGACAAAACTATCAAGACAATTCATGGTCAGGAAAGTATCATAATATTCATTTCATGAAACAGTATTTCAAATTTTCAATATTTTTAAAATACTTGTTTTCAATGCAGCTTCTCATGAACTAATAAGTGCAACCAACCAACAAGAGCCCATGAGATACACTCAGACTCCAGGCAGGAGCTGGGCCAGTAAGTCATGGTGTTTGAAAGACCTGCATGTATCTCCCACTCACCTTTGAAATAGACATATGAAATTCTGCATGAAATCTCTTAATCTTTTGCCCCTTTGTAAGTAAATCCAGTATCTTTCTTTCCAATGGGTTAATAGGTCCAACTAGAAATACAATAGTCTTCACAGATGCAGTACTTTTCAAAACCAGCTCAACCTTGAAAGCATACTCAGGAGGATATAAAAGATACGGATACTCGCCAGGTATACAGGAAAAAGTAATTCTTCACTCCCATGAAAGGTTAGCTGCAATCCTGAGTCTGACCTTTCAATAAATGATGAAACCTAATTTATTTGTACTGGGTATTGCTGCTTCCTAATATAACCCAAAACTTCAGGGACATGCTGATATGCAAACACAGGATGGTCATTTAGCCAAGAAATAATTTCAAAATTTATCAAAGCAGAAAGTTATTATGATTCCACAATGGTGGCATGCATTTGTTTGACATTCACTGTGGCATACCAGAGACAGAGAAGTATCTGAATTTAGTTCCCATGATCTAACAGAGAAGCTATCTAGGCAACTTGGTGCTTTAAACCTATTCTCCCTTTTTCTTCACATAACCATTTTGTAAATAAAGCATTCATATTAGACACAGCAAACAAATGCAGAGATTCATAGAAAGTCCTTAAAAGGATTTCAAGTTATCTATTTCAGTGCCAGCAGGTCTACTATTTCACATATAAGAAAAATACCCACAAAGACATTAAATACTCCTCTTTGTTTTTCTACCAAGCATTGAATACAAACTTAATTAGTGAATAGTTGAACTATTCTTAGTTGCATTTTTCATGGACAAAAAATACTGTTCTGAAAGCATAAGGTTTCAGTAGACCCATTTGTAACATTCAAGACCAAGAGATGGTAGACTTGGCACAAAATGAAAAATGGATGCATTTTTCTACACTACAACTAAGGGAAAAAGAATTTAGTTTTTTTACAGACTGACTAAACACAAGAAAAGGCTACACTTACAGAGGAGTAGTATGATGAGGGATAATTCCCCTAATTTATTGGAAATGAAGATTAAAATTAACACTGTGGAAAACATTCCTGCTGGTGAAAAGGCCATTTTTAAAGATGTTTAAAATTAGCTCTAGGAAAGCACTATAGTGTGTATACTGAATAATGAGACTCTATACCAACTTGGGATCTAATTTTCAATTGTCTGTCTCAGATTCTATATGCAAAAGATGCTACCTAATCTAGTAACCAGAATGTTATTCCATCAGAAGTACAAATTTAATAATGAAATTGTATACAGCACACATACTGCTACATCTCAAAATCAGATTCTGTGTTATTTGGCGATATCATCAGTGAAACAAGACTGATTACCTAGCTCTTGACAACTTAGGAAGATTAGCCCAGCTCATCCATTCCTTTCCTGTATAAACTCTGATTTAAAAAAAGAAACTATCTGGGAGTTATTCAATGTTAGTTCCATACAATGTAGCTGTGGCTAACCAGAAACCTTTCATTAAGTTAAGCATTGAGCTCTAACAACAAAAATGTACTAATGCTAGGCAATGCCCACAGGGTTCTGAAGAAACAAGAACTCTGTACTGCCTAAACATTTTTAAATGCTTCTATTGACCCACCTATATACCTCTCCTATATAACTTAGACAACGCTGTAGCATTTCATATCCCTCCTGAAAGAGAAGTAATATGAGCTCTAAAAGAGCAAAGAGATGAAAAAAATTACAAACTGAAGAAGCTAAACCTTCCAGGACTTTCTTATCCTTAACACTACCTATCAGCTGATTTTGAATAAGTTGTTGTTTTTGTTAAGTTGTTCAGGATAAGAGCAGAGTATCTTAAAATGAGCTTGAAATTCTATGTGTCTATCTTGCTCTTCCAGATGGCTCCAATTAAACCACTTCTGGATGTAAAAGATAAAGGGATGGTTGTTCTTAATTTCCAAAATGAAACTATAACTGTATAAAGTTTAAGAGGTGATAGTCTGTATCACACCTCTAATTTAAACATTTTTCAAGTGTTTCTATTACCAAAATGAAAATATTTTCAGAGGCTTTAATACAGCAGTGTGAAAAGAAAAACTAAAACCAGAAAATGATCTTTTCATTCAGAAGTTGGCATTTGAACAAAATGAGGCAAACTAACCTACAGGATTTGAAGACAAAGGTATACATATTGAAAAGGACTGGCCTTAAAACTGAATCCTGAGGATCACTCCTGGTGACTTGGTCACCATCCAGATCTAGCTGCATTCAATACAACACTTTGAGCTCTGCTCTTCAGCTTGTTCTTCACCCACTGAACCGTGAACACACTCATCCCACAGTTGGACAACTTGTCCAGAAGGATGCTGTAAGGAACAGCCTGAAAAGCCTTACTAAAATCCAGAGAAACTACATCCTCCCTTCGTCTGTTAGGTGGGTGACTGTATCATAGAATATCGAATTAGTTAAACAGGACTTTCCCTTTGTGAACCCATGTTGACTGAGCCTGATATTTTCTTTAAATTCCTTTCACTAGCACCCAGTATAGTCTTCTCCATAACTTTTCAGGCAACTGCCGTTTTTGTAAATTGGAATAACACTGGCTACCTTCCAGTCAGCAATGCCCTCCCTAGACTCCCAGGAACTTTTTGTAGATGATGAAGAGGTGTCCTGCCACAACATTCACTAGGCCCTTCTGTACTCTCCAGTTTAATTTATTTTAACTCAGGGAGATATTACAATTCCAGCAAAATCAAAACCAAGATTAAATTTAAGGGAAAAATACAATATTTTAGTATAGCCAAAACCCATTAAAGGTGGTATGTACAGGCAGCCCATGTAAGAGGAGCCACAAGCAAATTCGAAGGTAGAATTCAGAACAGTTTGATAAATAAAAGCATTTTTGGAAAAGGACAAACAAATTTCCATGATACTGTAAGAACACCCACCTACATAAATATGGGATTGGAAAAAATGTTCTGTTCTGCAGAAAAGGATTTGTGGGTTATACTGAATCACAAATAAAATGTGAGACAATGCTATCACTGCTGAAAGTAGCATATAGTAATACATAAAAAGGGAATGTCACTTGCAGACAATTGGGTTATTGCTATACTTCAGTATGTGCTAGTAACTTCTCAGCTGAAATACTGCCTAATTTTGGGCACTGAACTTCAAGAAGTATCTGGAATACTTGGAGAAAACACAGGTTGACCAACAATGATGAGACTAATCTCCTTCCTAGAAAATACAATGAATGAATAAAGTTTGCAGGTACTGAAGTTGTTTGGAGAGAAGAGAATGAGAGAAAAGAGTATATATTACAGACATGACTACAGCCTTCAAATACATAACAGGTAACCATAAAGACTAATGGAAAGGTTTTCTCCATTTTCACATCAGGCTGAAGAAGGAAGACAGGATATTTTAACTAAAAAGAGAAAAACTTCCTAATAATAAGCATCAGAAGAGACTGTAGAATGTTTCCAGTGGGGCACATAGGGCTTGAGAATAAGACAAACAGCTGTAAAAAAATGTTTTATTAATAGTTGTTCTGGGTCTGGATAGGGAAACAGAAAACTCCACTCTTCCACTTCTTACTAACTGAAAAGAATTGAATAAACATTAACAGCTAAATCTAAAATGCAGAGATCATAACACTGTGGAGACACCATGGGCACATTGCTATCGTTTCTCCAGCTATGGCTTAGCACATTGCTGTTGTCAGTTTTGCAAAACATTATTCATGTAGCTGGGGAACAGGAAATACAGTGGGGCTGTGTCACCAAACAGTTATAAGCATAAGTACTACCAAGTACTTTTTGGAGTGGTAATTCTGTCTTCTCCTCACCTACACACTACTATGTATACTCTGGTGCCATTTAATGGCAGTAATTGATCTTATTGTTTGATCTAGCAAAGGTCTTGGCCTTTTCTATCCCCTTCATTCACAATAGTCTTTCCACTTCCTTTAACTTCTCCTTCAGCACCATGGGGATTCAGCATCCATAATGTCAGTATCACATTCACCTCTTCATTAGCTTCACCTGAAGCTGACTGATTATAGCCAAACCAGTAAATGAAAAGGTGGCAGTTTACTCTGCAAACATCTTCAGGCACTGAAATCCAACAGGAATTTTTCATATTGCTAAACAGTTTAAACGATCTCGGAACAACTTTGGTTGGCCATCTTATCTCCCAGACAACTTAGACACAGTTTGAGAGTTCCTGTGGGACAAATACTGCTCCCCAAAAGGCAATTTCACCCTACTTTCTGTGCCCAAGAGGCAAAGACAGTTTAATGGTAAAGATGTAGGTCATCTCATGTCCCCTGGTCTCAGTATCACAGAGCAGTGTGAGGCACATTTAATGCACTACTACAGCCATATCCATTGCCCTGTGAGACCCCAAGTAAAGAAAGCAGCTAGAATAGAAGCCGTTGCACTCAGAAACTGTTAATAAACAGACAGAAATGGTACATTCTCTCCTGGACTCTTCAGAATTAAGTAATTGTTTTAATTAGTTTGCACTGTAGACTACAGTTCCCACCACAGCAGGAAGAAAATGCCACTGGTTGCAGTCTAGTAATGCTCATTCCAAGCTTCCTCAGTGTTTTGTTACTTTAAGTCAAATGCTTCAATTCACATAGGGTTTCTTGTGTTGAACTGTAGCACAACTGTTTACCCAAGTGGCAGCAGCATACTTTGTGATAAATTAAAGGGATATTTATCAAAGGTAAGTTGACAGATTTAAATGTTGAATGTAAGCACCGTAAGACAAGTACAAATAGTTTCTACCTGGAGGTTACATATCCAAATCCTTGGATAGGTATTTTAATTAAGTTCTGCACAATAAAAAATGTTTGCTTCTGAATGATTGAAGAACATTTCTCAAGAGCAGAAGATACAAAATGTCATGCAAAGTATTTTTAAGTAGTGTTTACATACAAATAATAATTGAAAATCTTTCTTCCCATACCCCACAGGTAAGAAAGAGACAAATAGTGTTTAGAAACATAAATCTTGGGGTCAAGATTTAAAGTTAAATTAAACGGACAACTTCAGAGAGTTCCATCAGCAGAGGTATAATACATGGGTAAAAGGGGTTTCATTATTATGTCCCATTTTATTCTTAATACATTTGAATTATGATCTAATAACATAAACATGTAGCCACCTCTGCTTCACATCAGTGAATGATGAGAAAGCCTAAAACTAGAAGACATACAATAGTCAGTGCTAAAGCCGAAGAAAATGTATCTTTGGTGGAAATAAAATAGTTATAACACTTCTCTTATTTCATAAACCCATCTAGTCTTCTTGTCCTACTAACTTTTTGATTCCTAAGACAACAAGCTGGAAAACAGAAGCAAACTGCAAACACATGGGAGCACAATGCTAACTGCTTTCTCATCAGTGCTTCATCCTTCAAAATACTGAAGCATTTGTACACTTAAAATACTAATAAAAACTAAAAGTTTTTACTCACAGTTAAAACCAGGTTCAATAGTTTTTCCAGCTTCAAGACTGTTTATTGTAATCTGAAAGATGATGTGCAGCAGCAGAAATGATAGACTGGTGAAACACAGAGATTTTAATAATCGTCCTGTATGCCCTAAAAAACAAAATATACATACATACAGTTGGTGAATTTCTAACCATTGCTTAAAGATTTTCAGTACAAAACCAGTAAAAATATCCTGACCAAAGATATTTCTACAAGTTTGTGCCCCATTACTCCTTCCACATTATTCCTGATTGTCCCTAAAGGATTAACATCACAGCAAAAAACATGCTTACATTAATTATAGTGTCTTTGAGTACTCTTTAATCACAAACCCCAATGACTGTTACTACTGATATTTCCTTTTGCCACCAAAACCCAGGAAATAAACTCTCTAACCAGAACGACAGGTCAGACTTTGGCTTTTGGGATTAATTAAAAAAAAAATAAAAACAAAAATCCTCAAGTCTTCAGATAGCCATTTTACACCAATAATAACATCACAATGCTTACAACCAATGTTATCTAGTACGAAGACAAAATATGGAACCTTGAGAAAATAAAAACTTATTAATGAAATTACTCTTACCAAGACAAATTACATAGGAGGGAGGATAACAACACAAAAGCCTCAGTTTGGCTCAGGAGTACAGATAACTTCCAAACAAATGCTTTGCTTTGTGCAAACTGCCCTCTTTCTCTTCCTTTAGAAGTTTTTGAAAACAATTTTCTGTACACACTGAAGCCAGATACACTTGGTCATAGTTCCTCTATGATTCATTGCATATCTATATACAAAAGCCAGTAGAAAATGTTTGACGAAGACTTAGAAAATGCCTAATAAATCCTCTAGGACACATTCAGCTTAATCACAGGCAGCCAAACTTGCAAGGTATGAATAAAGTAAACCATTATTATTTCAGAAAATATTCACCCTCAAGACTAAGCTGTGCTGACAAATGAATACTGATAAAAGACAACATTAAATATCACCCTACCTGACCTATCAGCAGTACGAGTTCTATTTCCAAAATATTTTATATCTAGATTTTACACCACTTGCTTCATGCATTTGAGGGTAATTTTTTTTTATTTACAGATTAAAACCCAATATTGCTGGAATTCTTACTCAAGGTTACAAATAAAGCCATGGCCATGGAAATAGAACTAGAAGAGTATACCTCGGAAATGTTCACTCTACATACAGCCTGTTTCGTTCATATTTATTCTCATGTATCTATTATGAGCATATACTAGAAAGATGACTGTTCATATCCTGTATCTAGCCAGTAAAACAGTTTTTTGCTTTAAATTCGTTACAGTTCAAGCATGTCATTGGTGGTCTGAATGGTAGTTTATGAAGCAAGGAATCAGATAAACATGATTCAATAATTCTAGAAATAGTTTGACTATCTCACTTCATCACACTCCAAACTTGTTACATGATCACTATCTTGACTGCACATTTTGATTACCAAATGCCAGTAATAAACTTCTCTATTTTATTTTTAAATAAAGAGATTAAAGAATTCAAACAAAATGAAAAATGGAAAAAGTGAGCCTATATATGAATTTCTGCAATCTGAAAAGAAAGATACATTCACTAGATACATGCTTTGCATGACCTGTTCAGTAGTCTTTACTGGTAAGACACCAGAGCATACACAGAAATCAGACAACCTGGGCTGCACAGCATTACGAAAAAAAACCCAACAAAAACTACAAGATTTTAAATTCTTTGGATCACAGGTCATTTTTTGCTTCTCTTCTACAGAAGTTGGCCTGATGTCCTGGCTTAGGACAACAACTTCTAAGCACTACAAAAGCATAAATAGCAAAATATTTTCAAAATCATTAAAGAATGAATATATGACAAGCTATATGTTATAAAATCATGCATTAAATGTGATGTCATATGTAATGCAACCCAAGGATTGAAATCCAAGGATTGCATTTTGCTAGCTTTTACAATTTTTTGGCAAGTTTGAATATCTTATAGTTTGTTCCTGCATTACCTGATCCTCTGCTCATGGTATTATGAGAGCTGTATGTTCACAATATACTAAAGAATTACATAATATCTCAATGCTGGAGACCAACAGCTTGACAACACGAACTCCACAGATATAACAGCTGTGTCAAAATACACAGATTGCAAAGACAGCCTGGTGATTCCTGAAGTTCTGAGTCACAAACTCTCTTCAGTGCTTGGGAATAAACAGTTCAATAGATATGAAGCATGGAATTTTTCATATAGAAGTGGATTTTGAAGGTTTTGATAAATTGTTTCAGTCAGCCTCCAAAGGAGAAAAAAATGCAATACAATTAGCCAACACACATTCATTTCCCAAACTACTTCCACAGAAAGAAGTAAAATCACTAAAAATCTTGGGTCCATCTTTCAATATTTCAAACGCCATATCTCTCCAAAAGAAACCTTAATTTTAGACCTAATTTTTTAAAGCTTCAAAACAAATATATTTGAATAGCTGATTAAAAAAAAACATTTCTTCTATGAAGCCTTAACTTTTGCAGTTGTCTTTCCTTCACTGTAGAAAATGTTGAAAAAATATTTCTTGAAATGCTGAAATGCTGCTAGGAAAATTTTAGAGGACCATTAACACCCATCATAATAAATAGTTTCTCAGTGAACTGGTAAATATGGCAGGGGAAATACACATTCAGAAGGCAGCTAGACATGTTCAGTGCATGCTACAACATTTCTCAAGAACTGCTTGCTTTGTGGCCATCTGTGGGAGACCACCATCAGATCCTACTGAGCAGAAGCCCTTTGCCTGTACCACATCCAGCTGCACCAGCAGAAACTAGCCGCAAGTAGTATTTGGAGAAAAGTAAGAAACACTATGACCCTAATTTCAAAAGTTTTGGAGAGACATCAACAACTTGGGAGAAATGTGAGTGCTAAAAATCAGTGAATTACCGGATACATAATTTACGCAAAGAAAGAAGTGACAGATTTGGATAAGGGACGAATCTCAATTTATAGTGGGGTTTGGATAAATCCATTTGACTGTATTTTTACTCATAACTTTTTTCTTTTTACTGGAAACTTAGTTCTAAATTGCACAAAGAAAAAATTAACTGTATGTGTACAGAACTAAGATGGTTAGTAGACAGCTGAAATTTAAGCTCCTCACATAAAACAGAGCTGCTTACAATGAGGAAGAGATTTTTGTCATCCTTCTTTTATTTTTCTTCACTCTAACGCAGTCACAGCTACAATCCTTTTGCTAAAACATACCTTAACTGTTAAGTTACCCTAACACGAAAATCCCCGGCGACATGAACAGACATTGACATATTGTTCAGAAAGCTGGAGGGACAGAACATCACCCCGGTTGACACCAGAAATTGCAACACCAACTCCTTCATTTCTGTCTAAGATGTAGACTCGTGCACGTCCATGAAGACTAAAATAAGAGAAGTCTTCCGGCACAACACTGGTTCTGTAGCCTGAGCACTGGGTTCTGCTTTTCCTCACACTCTTGTGGTGCCACAAGCTTCAGAAAAATGTGGTGGATGGAAAGAGGAGACCAGATTTGCCTCAGAGCTGGCCTGAAAAACTATGAAAAGTGGGTTTGCTTTCAGGTGCAGTGTGACATAATGGCACCCAGTGGGACCAAACATGGCATGTGGCTTTAAAAACTTACCCCTGTGTGTCTCAGAAACACACAGGGAGGTTGCGCCAGCCTCTCTGGCCCTCCAAATGGCTCCTGGGAAAGGCCTTTCTCCCCTCCAATCAAACCTGCAGGAAGCCTGTCAAGATACAATGGCTTCATTACCTTCTTTCTCTCCAGCCCAGCTGCAACACCAAACCGGACTCAAGAGGGCCAAAAGATTTTTCACACATGGCGGAGGAATCCATTTCTTATTTTCCAAAGGTAATCCAGCCAAGAGCTGGATTAGTGATGGCATGTCCCCCCCAGCCACAGGCATGTAACTTCAGTACAACTATTTGAATGTGATCGAGTAGGACTACTGCCTTCAACAAAGACATGCACCTCTTGACTGCCTACATCATGACTGTATGCCAAGATGAAGCCTGCTGTTCACACCATTTCCAACACAGACAAACAGTACATTCATGTTTAGACAGGCGGTCTTGTGACCTTTTCTGCTACTCCTTTCCCTGAAACAGCAGAGTATGACAGAATTCCTTTTTTTTTTCTGTAGACCTGGAACTTCCTAACAGCCTCTTCCAAAAGGGTGTGCTAAATAAGCAATAACCAAACGGCCAGTTGCCATTAAGACCTGCTTTAAAAATCACATCTATTTGCTTTTACAATATAACCTGACAACAAATAATTGGTTGAATCTCTAACAATGTCAATAATAGTACTAGCAATACATTCTGGTTTTCAATAAGTAGTATTAAGCATCTATATGCAGAAGATGATAAATTCAAAGGGTCAGTATTCATTCTTCATTCCATTATGATATCAGTAAAACAGAGGAGGAAAAAGTTAATTCAAAAAATTAATTTAAAACCATTTATTATTACAACAGTGTAATTCCTTCATCATGATCATACATATGCTGCATGCTTTCACCTAAAGAGTAGATTTTAGAGTGTTTGGGTGACTTATTCGAAGTTGCTATTACTTTGCACTGGGATCATATTTTGTTTTTAATGTAACCTTAGTATTGCATTGTCAGTTGGGTTTTGAATAATTCGAACATCTCTTTAGCCATACACTGGACCCAAAACTTCTGCAACACGTCCAATTCTACTTCAATAACTTTGCTTGGGAATTTATTTACACAACTCTTTTTATGCAGATCACAGCAGATTAAATACCAAAGCACAAATCATTTTTCACATAATCTTTGATAGCATACAGTGAGTGATAAATATTCATGTGCATTTATCTACTGAACTGGTGACACTTCAGTTAATAAAGATACTCTATTATAGCCAGCCAGGATTTATTTTTTAATAAACCTCTTCATCAGTAAGCAACAGACATATAACTAAAGAGCTCTGGGGACAAGGCTTGGTTAAGGTAAACTTTTGCAGCACCAACAGGGTCAGTTCCACAGAATTTGTTTCAGCTATCTTAAAATCTTAACCTCTTGATTTTCCCCCAAGGAAATCTAGCATCACCTCAGAACCTAACTGAAACCAAGGTCCCAAGACTTTAATCTTCCACTGCATGGTTCCAAATAGGAGTCTGTCAACACCAGTGATACTGTGAATCAAGAAGTTAAGACAGAGCTATGAAAAAGGGACAGAGGAAGGCAATCGTTTGTAAAACCCACACTAAGAATAAAATTTTATAATGGTGTGCCTTGTACACTGTATACTTTGCAATGGCAAGCCATTGATATCAGCTCCTATTCACTAAGTCTTACATGTACTTCTTTAGTACACTCAAAAAAGATAATGCTTAAACCATCCTGAAGCTGCCAGGAATTATTTTAATGATTAAAAAAGTGCTATCATTTTCTACCCAAAATAACAAAAATTGCTTCCTCTTTTCTTGAAAGTGCTGCCGTCCTTCCACTGCACAGTACACATATTTACTGGTACATCTATATTTAGCTTAATAGAAAATGCATTAATTTTTTCCCAAAGGGTATCTTGTATTTCAACATCATCTTCTACCCAGAGGATGTGAGCTTACTAGAGTGTTAAAGAGTGGGCAGGCACCGCCACTACAAAAATACAAAACCACTTGGTTCACTCCCTGGATTTCCAGCAGCAAGACAAAAATAGAGTGAAACTAACTTATGCCATGGTCTATTCTGTACCTGCCCAAAAAAAGTGTATCCACAAGCAACAGCTCAATTTTTCACAGTATTATTTTTAACTATGTTTAAAATTATGTGCTCAAGCAGACCCAAAGAAATCCAGAGCAGAGAAGTACAAGATTTCAGATTTAGAATTTCTAGCAAGCTTTCAACTTTTTCAACCGTTTCATCCATGCTTTTCTGAACATGCCCGCTATCCCTGTATGTAGCCAAATCTGCAATCTAGAACTGTGCCCCATGGCAAAAATTTCTAATTCATAAAAAAGCCACAATTTTTTCAATTCAAGCAATTTTTTGTACTATAATGTATTCTTTTATATTTCAAACTATATTATGGTAATTATCTTAATGATAAAACCACAGGAATTTGTAACAGTTTAACACAAAATAGGTAATTACCTAAACACTTCACTTTTTAAAGCAAAATAAGACACATTGTTCCAGGCTTTGTAGCTGAATGCAAAATGCATGTTTCTTTATATTCTTTCATATACTTATGTATTTCCTTACATTTCTGTTTCTCTCCCCTTTTTAAAATACTACAGAGCTCTAAGAAGTAAAAAAGTCAGCTTAGAGATAGATACTCACATTGCAGGAATGCCAACCAGACTTGGGTAAACAGTCAAAAATGTTATGTGTAATTAGGAAAAAGAAAAAAAAAAGACAAAAAAATGATTTAGAAATGAAAACATAAAAAGTGCTACATAGGATAATAAATGCCTACTTACTCCAGCTCTTTGCAGGATTTCCTGTTTTTCCTAGAAGTTTTCTTGCCCAGAATACTACTAGAACTGACTTGTATCCTCTGCATCAATAGACAATACCATCGTTCAAGCTAGTCAATCTCTGACTCGCAAGTTTACACAGGCAATTGACCCATTTTGCTAACAAAATATTTTGTCAGACAAGACTCAGAACTTAACCACTCACTTTTTTTTCCAGATGATACTCATAAGCTTTCAAAGCGAACAACAGCTACTTGATGTCTGCTTCTTAATTTGACTTAAGGTAACTTTACCCAGCTAAATACAGGAAATAAAGAGCACCTCAGATACTAGTGGTATGAATACTGAGCAATTTTAAGTCAGAGCTGTTCTTTCACAAAAGGATTTGAAGCTTTTAATACAGAGTTCAAGTTACTTCCCTTGAGAAACCAGACTCTCCATGTTTGGTACTATCATAATACTTATTTTGAATTCAAATTAATTCAGCCATTATTATCTGGTAGAAATTGCTTGCAATTTTCTTCATTCCTCTGCTGTGGTCATAAAAAGCAGGTAACTACCCAGCACTATGCTCTTTCAACAACTGAGAGTCCAAACAGCTCCCAGGTAATGGGAGATAACAGCAGCTCATGTGCTACGGAGCTGAAACACATTTTTTTTAAATGTGTACT
>JBCJKH010053532.1:51925-61969 GCA_039877255.1 Loriculus beryllinus
AAAAATGTTTTTCCTTCTTCCATTGCAGTGCCAGGTGCAAGTAGTAAAAGAAATAATCAGCAAATCCAGACAAAACACTGAAAGCTCTGTGGGACCTTCAATAAAGCGTAGGTGGAGACTGAAGAACTAAGAGAATTCCACTGAAAATACCAGTCTCGTTCAGTAATATTTTTATGGGTGTTTCAGTGATCACTTTTAATTGTCCATAATGTCAAACAATTTCAAACTTTCTTTCACTGCTGCTGTTAGTAAGACAGTGGTGTCTTACTGTAGCACCACAATCAGTATAGTAACTGATGTGTTACTGTAACTGTAGGACGTAATCCATTCAGAAGGCATCCCAAGCCTGACTACTTATGAAAGCACAAGAAAAAAACCCACACAAACGTTTAGCAAACACTAGCTGGTGCAAATGTACTGCTATATGGAGTAACCTGACATGGTGCTGTTAAGTTACTAATGTTAACAGTTGAAAGAGAATCAGTACAGAAGGAGGCTGTGAAAACATCCAAGGAATGCAGCAGCTCACTGCAGAAGTGTATTTCAGGTTCAAGGGCTGGAAAGACAAGGGGGAAAAACTGCCATGCAGATATATGTATGCTTACCTCCTTCACCCTCCCCTCCCCTCCCCAAAATTCCAGCAAAATTAATGTAGAAGAAGGAATAACGAAACAGCAGGTGAAGACTCTAAAATATTTTATGATAGGTGAATTAAATACTAGAAACACGTTCTGAATAATACCACAGTATTTAAAGAAAAAATAAAGGTAAAAAAAACAGGTCTGTGCCACGCAGAAGAAATGACATGGCAAATTAAAAGAACCTTTTTATACCTGGAAATTACAGGCTACCAAATGCAGGAGAAGGGAAACATTATGAAATTTGAAATATGCTAGAAAGGCTTAAAAACCAGAACAGGTGTTGTCTGCCATCTAAAATTACTTCGAAGAGATGACAGACAGTTAAGGGAAACTCTGAGCCATCATCCAGTGTTGTTTGCTTAACCATACAAAGACTGAGACGTAACACACTACCTTATTTTCTGCAACCCAGATGTGTTTTCTGATGCTGAAATCTATGATTTTCTGAAAGAGAAAACCTCCACACTCTGTACAATCTAAATACTGTAAAGGAAACAACGCACTGGGTTAAGAAACCAGCCAGCCAATCTAGACTGAAGCACCTGAATATATTAATTAGAGACTAAATGGGGGCAGGTCTTTCAAAACAGAACTGCAACCTAAATGTGAAGGGTGAAGGCTTGAGCTTGTGTGAATCAACACTGCTCCACTGAAGTCAACTGAACTACACTTTTCAAAGAAGCTGAAGATCAATTCTCTATGCAACATAAATAAAAATCAGGCAAACATTTCCAATCTTCTAACTGAAATTTCACATGCCAGTCAGACTGAATTTCTCACCTCCAATTCAAGAGTATAAACGAAGTGGCTCTGTACACCCTTCTGTTGGTAACATGAAGGCAACATTTGGCAGAAGGAAGCCTCCACAAACATCCAACATGGGCTTAAAGGACGTGTTGCTTTTCTACTGACGAAACTGATTTATCTTTAGTTACCAGACAGACTCGGAAAAGACAGAAAAATTCTGTAACAGAGATGGAATGCCCCGGTTTATATCTTTCTCATTGTCATCCTTTGCTCTGTCATCCTTTGCCCATTGTACTCTCCTTTGCTCTGAATTCAGTTGGATTAAAAAAGTCAAAGGGAAAAATGCCACCTAAAAAAAAAAAAAAACAAAAAACAAAAAAAACAAACCCAAACAAAACTATTTCTAAGTGTTCGGTTTTGTTTGAAAAGAAGTGCTACAATCAGCCTGTGTTTAAACTCCAGGGCAATCAGGTATGGGAGAAACTAACTAGGAAAATAGTTTAGAAAGCAAAATACCAGATTTCTAACTTCAGCAATCTCCTTCCATTCAGAGTCCTAACAGCCTTGCATTGAGCCCTAAAAAGGAGGCTCATATTGGTACTGGTCAGAAGAACAGCAAAGCACCTGCTCCTTCTATAAACAGTTTGGAAACCAGGAATAGTACCTATTATCTATCACCAAAAAATCACCTTAGGGTCAGGCTTTGAATTGCACAGGTCCAGTCTTGGCAAGTAAATAACATGTCCTGGAGCACAAATGATCTGGCTTCTACAAAATCTACTAAGTTAAAAAAATATTAAATCTATAATTATCTTTCTTTACTGTCACACAATAATTACCTACAGCATTAAACAAAATATATAATTTCCTGAAAACTCAAGTAGCAGGAGAGGTGGACTCTGGTCCATGTTGTGATCCATGGCAGACAAGACAGCACCCTGGAACTAGAAAGTCCCTCAACAGAGCAGCAGTAAATTAGAAGGGTAACTCAAGTGTGTGCTGCTGGTAACCGGCTCTCAACGCCTACTTTCCAAAAGTACCTTTTGCAGCTAGCTGAATGTGAGGACAAAACCAAAATGGGGACACATTTTTTAAAGTTCCCAGATTTAATTGTTCCCAGACACATAGCAACCCTCTTTCTTTTTCATTGGATCTGACTTTCTGTACATTGTACATCCTTAGCTGCCTGTACAAGTTTACAAGCTTCCTTTTCACATTTCCTGTAATGTTCATCACTGTAAAATAACTACCAGATTCCTTCTTATTCACTGCCTCTCTTGTGAACTAGAACAGTTTTAACTCATTTCCATAACTGGAGACAAACTTAGGTTTGGTATTGCTGAGAGTCCCTTAGGTATGGCATACGCCCCTGAGCAGGTCACTAACTTGTAACAGGGTGTTGATCCTTCTGCTTCCTGTCCCACTCTCCTGCAATTTGAAAGGAAGCAGCCTGGAGCTTTGAATACACTTCTGTGTGTGTAGGCTCCCTGCCTAAGGATGGAGCATCAGTTTCAGCTCAGGTTTCAAGGCACGGTGGGTAACAGTACAGCTGGAAATGCACTGTGCTCATCTACCAGCCCCTGTGGCAGAATCTAACACTGTGAAATCAAAATGGGCTTTGGCTTTACCTTTCTTTCTAGGATGGGTGTTGCTGCTCAGTCAGCATTGAAACACAAGAGTTATTGGCCTTACAATGAATGCAGAAACACATCACTGAATTGCCTTCAGAAAAGACAAGCATCCTGCACACTTGCAGTGCTGGTTTGATTCTGCTCTAATTTTCCCAGAGCGGAAAAATGTAGGAAGAGAGGGGCGTAATGAGCCTAAACATCTGCAAAAGTTTCAAAACTATCATGGACTTAGGTGAGGTACTGTTTGCAAAAAGGCCGAAGTAGCTGTTACAGGATGCTGTGTCATCTGTCTGCCAGGTTCAAACTAGAATTGACTTCAGTCAGTTTAGTGTCTGTCCTCCATAACCATTCTCATGGCACCAACTGTCTCACAGAATTTACTGTGAGGACTGGCCTTTGCTTTAAATCAATGAAATATTTTTTCAGACACTACTGTTGTTTGCTGTACTACTAAAACATGCAAGTATCTTAAAGCACTTAAAAGTAGATTAATTGGTCAGAACTAGCTAATTTATGAATAATAATCATGGGTTTGGTTTCTGGACGAGAGACTCAATTTCATTTTTTTGTCATCTGTTGGACATCATTTGTTTGAGTTGGCTATAATGTGTTAGAAGTGTGACTCATACCCTGAGAGCCAGAGTCTCCATAGAGTTAAGTATCCTCATTCTCTCTACATTTCTGCAAAAGAATTATTGCCTTGTGACTGTGTTTCTCACTGCCTTGTACTGCTTGGTTGTGTTCTCCAGTACCTGACAAGAGGCACACTGACTGCAACTCTTCCAGCAGTGTGGCATTCATAATACTGAGCACCATTCAAGAAATGTATTGACACAGTTCTGCTGCAGACAGTAAATAACTTCTTAAGTAAGTTATTTACTGCGTGTAGCTTGAACTTAAGATATCAGGAACATAATTAGAATTACTTAGTCTGTCTGTGTACTCTCCAACATGAGATAACAGACAGTGCTATGTTTAAGGTGAAATTTAAATACTTATTTTGGGGACCATTTTGTGGGGTTTGGGTTTTTAAAGTGTATTAACTTAGAGAAGATAGGTAACATCCAAAAAACATTCCCATTTCACACACTTCCTGTAAATTTGAGCAAACACAGCAATTTTCAGGCTGGGCCAATTTTTTGACTCAATTGTATTTGGCTTAAAGTCGAGTTTATAAGGAATCCTGGCAACATTTTAACTAAGACAGACTATCTCCCATGTATAAGTAAGACTGTTTTAAATGTGAGTCATCTAAAAATCACCATCCTTGAAACAGACTGATGTTTTTAAATGAACTTAATGACATCTTAAGGAATCTGTATTTTAAAGTAGGACCAAGATATTTTAAAATTTCAGCTGTTACTGAAGCCTCACATACAGTGTCATTTTAATGAACAGCACTGTGCTGAAAATTGATGCTTGTTTTTAAATGACACTGCATCTAAAATCTTCCCTCAAATTTATTTTTATTTTGCATACATATGCCATTGGCATGTGCAGTATGTGTGCACACAAGCAGCTTTATTGTGCTTGGAGCAGAAGAACTTTAAAAGACAGTTTGACAGATAAAGCAAATTATTGTGCTGGTATTATTTTAGATTTTCTCCAGAGCTTTCTTTTTTTTCTTTATCTTCAATTCTGTTTCAAATTTTCCAGCTTTAAGTAGAATACAAGCCTATGATAAAGTATTCCATGCATCTGTACTCAGATGAAGTTTTACCACCTCAGTTTTCATATTTGATAAGTTCTAAGTATTATCTGAGTTCACTAAGTTCTTAATTTTCTCCTTGGTCAGATCTGGCATTTAACCAGTACTGAGAGGGGCTGAATGTTTTCCGTGAACTTCATGTCTTCTGGTCTCCTTGCTCTCCATGAAAGTTCAAAAGAATGGAGTGAAACAACAGAACATGCTGAAAGAATGATATTAGTACAGAGAAAACTTAAATGTTTGCTGTGTATCTCTGCCACAAATGGAATAACGTGATGCACTATGCTCTTGAAACAGTCTTTCCAAACTCTGTCAATTTACAGTACTGATAAATTACAAGTGAGAGGGGCTGCATAGAAGAGATGATGTGAGATAATTCCAGGAGAATTGGATGAAAAAGAGAAATCAAGATTTTGCCTGTTTAAACATGGGGCAAAACATGAATTTTGCCTTTTGCACAAGTACAAAGGGCTCAGGATAAGGCTACAGCAGAGCAATTAATGCAGCAGAGGTGAAGCATTCAGGAAAGGAGTATATGAGAGAGAACCTCAAAATATGGGTTGGGCACCAACTCGTATCTAATGCAAAATCTGGTGAACCTCATGGTATCCAGTGTTCCATGAATACCAGTCTTGCTGGATATGGATTCCCAAACATCACTTTTCCACAAGTTTGGAAGGCCTAGAGATGCTGCAAGGGCACTGTCAGCAGACACCTCCCACAGCAGCGGTCTGAATCTTCAGGAAAGATTTTCATCATCATAAAACAACCGGCAGCATCCCCTTCTGCCACATTCTAAATGATAGATGCAGCAGTCAGTGAATACCTATAATGGTGATAATCCTTAGGAAGAAAATGTTCACTGATTATGTGCAGCATGTGTACCACCGTATACATTTTTCAATAGTCACATTGCTGTTACTATCCAATTTAGTTTCCTTGAGCAGGAGCTCATCAATCTATAGGACAAAATGTGTCTGCTCACAACACTTTAGAAGATAGGATGTGCGTGTATGTGGAAAAATACTTTTCCAAAACTCACATCTATTTTAGAATCCAAAAAGTGGTGGTATGCATTCCAAGCCATCATGAAAGTTAAAAGAATTTTAATAATGGCATACTTCAGAATGAAAAATGCCATATGCACACATACATCATAACAAACAAATAACATGGGGGGGGGAACATACATTTGTCTAATCCTCACACAGCATACTACGTCCAACAGAGCATCCACAAGAGATTTTATCTATCACCATAATGAGTTTTATTGCTGAATCTCAATTATCATTATCCCTCACACATCTACTTTTATCATTTAAGTGAGACCTAAGTACCTAGGAGCAACTAGACAAAGACACAGCCTAAATCTGTTCTGCACCTTCCAAATCTAATACCCTTCTCTGAAGATATGTCTTAATGAAAGTGTTTTGCTGGATAGAGGAGGAAGTGAGTAAAATTCTAAATTTTATTATTACTTTGTAAGGCTATGAGGGACTTTTAGATCATTTTAATCATGTAAGCTTGTTTAATATTTAGCTATACAAATAATCACTGAGGCATTTTCAAGCAGTCAGACATGCAAAGGAGAGTTCTCGTGGAAATGTGATTAAATACCTACAATTCACAAGTGAGTTTTCCTGTTGCAAAACCTGAACCCAGCTTATCTCTGGATTTCCCTGCATCTACCGCAACGGTATCTAGTTTCCAGAATTATCTTATTTATTTCTGCTATTTGTTTCTGTTAGTATATATCAGCATGAGCAAGTACTCATCTAGCCATCTGAATATTCTCACAAGAGTAACATTAAGGCAAGTTTTCATGCAACCAAATGTTTTTCAATATTGTATTAAAACGCCTTTCTTACTTTAAGTTACATTCCAGTTTCTGACTCCTTCCCATTTGCCCAAGAAAGAAAAATCCCCAAAGGTCACTAACGAGTGCATGTCCTGCAATTGGCTGCCAAACCTCACCCCAGTTCTTCTTTCATAATCAGGACATTGTCTCCAACCACACACCGGTCATTTCTGCTTTAGAGATTCGGAAAAGGTTAAACTACCAAATAAAGAAGCTGAGGTTAAAAGTGGATTTCTCTAAACAGTCATATTTTTGTGCTGAAATTAAAGTAAAGGCTCACAGCACAAAACTTCAAGTTTAGGACACGATAGATCATGTTAATAGCGGATAAAGTGTATTTGTATTGCCTTCATAGTGTTTCTCCTGCATATAAACTTCGTTCATCAGGAGAAGCAAAGAAAGCAGCAAAACCTCAAAACAGCTTTTGTGCATGACGAACATATATCTCATGTTGACTTAAGCACACAGTACCATAAATTACCCCATATGGTTTGCAAAGCACATATGATGCTGATGAGCGCCAGTAGTAGTAGTAGTAGTAAAAAAAAAAAAAAAATAAACTCTATTTCAGAAACCTTTCTTACCAATCACTGTTTTCCTTCAATACGCAGGCATATATGGCCATATGTAGTAAAAAGTGGCTTCCTTGGTGCCCACCTATGTTGATGTATTTGGCTCAGTTTTAGGCTAATCATTAGGGACATTCAATTGCAAGGAAAAGGTTTTCAAAGTTCCCAAAGAAAGCAAACTATTTCAAATTGTGTTGCACACCACTTGGTCTCAGATCCAGATGACTGCTGTTTCTGAGTATCAGTGGAGGCCAATTACAGTTTGGCTGACCTGCTACAGGAAAACATCTAGCCAAAACCAATCCCATCCTTGCAAAATGGAGATTTTGCTTTTAGGAATATATCGTATTCTGAATTCTCTTGGTTATGTATCTGAATGTAGAGATAGCTTACTTATGAACAGCGAAGCCAAGTATTTTCCAGGCAGTACAATAAAAGATCTTACTGCATAAGACCTTCTAATGCCATCAATAAAAGGAAATGGAACAACCTTGACCCCTAGTTTTCATGTGAGTGAATGAGATTATCGTCATACTGCTTATCCATGCTCTGCTCAAACCGCTTACTGGCTGTCCAGGTCAGATGTCGTGTAACTGCAGAGATGTTTAAGAAATGTAAGAGTGAAAAAAACGTTGAAAAAGTTCACCAGTATATTAACGGTAGCAATATATTTCTGACACAATAAAAACTATTTTAGATAGTTGCAAGTGACCATGGCTTACACCACTGCTGCCACACAGGAATGAGAATTACCTGTCCATTGTTCGATATCAGTAATTTTACATTTCATATCTATCTAATTAGTCTTTATTTCAGTATTTAAGCAAAATTAAGGGCCGCACCACTCTATCTCTCCCCTTACCACCAACCTCCCCGCCTTCTGCCCCAAAAAAAAGAAAAAAGAGAAGGAAAAAAAGAAATGGTTAAGGGACACAGGATAAAATTTTAGGAATGATAAAACAGCAGTTTAAAGTTTCACTGATGCTTCCAGTTATTTACCATCTGGCTTATTTTATTCATGTGAGATTTCCACCAGGAATTACTTGTTTTCAGAAGATTATTACTGTATGAAAGTCAGAATCTGGAAAGTGGAAAAAAAAGAAGAACACAAAAGCCAAAGACAGAAATATATCAATCAGCCTTTGGCTTGTCTATATCCCAATCCATCTTTTATGATATTAGATATATTTTAAATGTGGATTTCAATACTTTTCCTTGACCTTGTAACCATTTTACGGTTAATGGCTTAAAACATAGACTGACATTATCAGGTTACAGTTCCTTTGCTGATGCAACAGCCTTCCCAAAACTACTTCCAGTAATAACATTTCTATTTGGCTTACCCTGATACAGCCCTTTAGCATAATTACTTCTTATCATCGAGTCAGTATAACACTTAAAATTAGCAGCTGATTTGCACATTTTACAGACAAATCAGATTAATTGAAATCCTGACTTTCGTAGGGCATATTCTTCAAACCACAGAGGTGGAGGCAGGTGGTGACCAGGGGACAGCACGAGGGAATGCAAAGTTGTCCATGTTGGCTAATAAGTTCAAGAAAACTTGAAATTGACAAACCTAGAAGCTTCCACTGCTTGCTCCCACTTTTAAATATAGGTTAGAATAAAGTCTGTGCATAATAATCACACATTTTTACATTTTAAGCAGTCTCTTCTGACCTTTTAACAGATTCCTAGGTATATTTTCAGTGCCTGTTCATCTGAATAGCAAGTGAATATTCTGGCACTCTGAATACTTTACTTCCTCTCCACAAAGGGTTCACTGTCTTCCTCAGTGATGAGCAAACAACCATCAGAGCTCTACCTGCCCAGAAAAGCTGGGGGAAGAAAAATCAAATCAAAAGAGTTATAGCACCTAAAATTCTGCAGGGGCATGGTTAACTAATTTGAAAATATCTTGTTGTAGCTTAGGAGAAAATAGTTCCCAATTCGTTCAGAGTAATCCAAAATAAACCTCTCAGATACAAAATCAGAGTGTTCGCATGGGATTTACAGATTTAAATCACAAAACAAGATCTTTGTTTTGGATTTGCTTTGGAGCCAAGCTACAGTTTGGGGGTTGAAGTACGGATTCAAGTCAGTGACTTCATAGTGCAGAGTCTAAGGGGTTGGACTCATCTCTGGTGAGTTTTTGTAAAACTAAATATCATAAACTGAACTATTAAAGTCAGTCAGGAAAAAGGTCTCCTTGATGTAAGTGAAACCATCTTATTAATACAAATCCCAGTGCTATATATGCAGCTTACTCAGTATCTCAGACTTTTATGAAGATCTTACAAAGCCTCCTGTTGCTGAGCTAAACTTCCCGCAGATGAAATGCAGCCACCTCCAAGCCAGACTACAACAGTTATCTTGCAAATCAAAGTAACACTACACAGTGGTTCATATCAGACAGAGAATGCCAGATCAACTGAACCTCACTGAGGAAACTCTACAGCAAACAGATTAAATATAAACATGTCTAGAGTGCTCTACAAATGGTAAGTTTAAGAACATGAAAATATTCCATTAATTGATGAGTTGCCAGTAGATAACTTTAAAAAACATGTATCAACAGATTGCTCAGACCTCTTGTTCTTGAGTCAGTGGTTTCCTCTTTGTAGCTCTTCAGAAAATCTTAGTTGTAATCAAACTTGAAATCTGGCCGATAAACTTGACTAAAGAAAAAAAGGCTAATAGCCATACTTGCAAGAAAATTGCCCAAAGATTTTTAATGATGTTCAGGAACCTGGTGTAATTTTTTTATTCTAAATCACCTCCTTAGAATCATAGAATCATAAAATTATTTGGGTTGAAAAGGACCTTAAGATCATGTAGTTCCAACCCCCCTGCCATGAGCAGGGACACCTCTCACAAGAACAGGTTGCTC
>JBCJKH010053534.1:0-14419 GCA_039877255.1 Loriculus beryllinus
AGTGACCTCGAGACCCCCCCCCCCCCCCCCCCCGCATCCAACATGCCTAACAACTCTGGAAACCAGCTGTGGTAATGGGGAGATCATACAAGCATAGTCTGGTTTGGGTTGGAAGGGACCTTAAGAGAGAAAGCTCATCTCCATCTCCCCTCTGGCACATTAAAGCCATTCCACTCGTCCTGTCCCTACATCCCTTGTAAAAATTCCCAACATGCATCCCAGAGGCGCAGTGCAAAGTTCCATCACACAGGGGATGAACACAAGACTCACAGACAACGTGAGTCTGGCCAACAACTGGCCTCCCACTTTCCCCCTCTCTGCAGAAAAGAGATTAGTGCAGTCCCCATTGAATGGCTCTGGGTGATGCAGCGACCTCTCCCTGAAAGCCTTTAGAGAGGATGGGTCAACAAGGCTAAAGGGAGCTCATGCTTTCAGAACGGCTCTTGTTCTCTACAAGAGGAGTGATCAGAAGGTGACCTCCATGGCTTTGAGTACCTCTGAGGGACTAGCAAGGAGAGTTACCTACCCTGACACAATAGCACAAGCAGCTGGAGCTGAGGAGGATGGAAATAAAGGAGCCATCGGGGTACCAGAGGTGGAAATGACCCCAGTGGGCACCACTAAGCAGTCCCAGCACAAAGACCTCACAATACACTGGATGACAGTGTTAGCACTTCACTGGGGGAGAGAAACAGAAATTGGCCACAGCCTTGGTGTACACAAGAAAGGAAACCACAAAGGAAATGAAGCGGTCTGTGCGTCCTATGAATCACCGGTTCTTCTTTCCCCTTCCTCCATTCTCCTGCCAATTATTTCTCCTTGGGAACAGGCTCCATCCTCCCCTGGGTCTGGGGTGCCAGGCAAGCATGGAGGATGCGTTCCCTTCCCAACCAACCTAACCTAATCATGGTATGGTTTGGGTTGTAAAAGACCTTAAGCTCATCCAGTTCCAACCCCTGCCATGGGCAGGGACACCTTCCATTAGAGCAGGTTTGCTCCAAGCTCTGTCCAACTTGATGTTGAACACTGCCAAGGATGGGGCATTTACCACTTCTTTGGACAACCTGTGCAGGGCCTCACCATCCTACTGCTTCTCTTTCTCATGAGGACAGTGTCAACACACTCGAGCACTGTTAACCTCCCTGTTCCTCCCCTTGCACCACTGGGGCTCCCTTCTATGCTCCAGGAAGGTGGATACTGCAGCGCAAGTGGGCCACGTTCCCAGTGGGATGCAGTGGGCTGGTTCCCTCCACCAGCACCATGGAACTGGGGCAGCCCAAAGTGCTCCAGTGCAGGCTTTGGAATCCCTGGTTTCCCCCCCTTCCCACCCCACCATATAATTGCTAATTAATAATAACGTTTAGCTCTCAGATAGCACATTCCATCTTCAAAGACCTCTGTCGACATTAATGAATTAATCCTCATCAACCCCCCTGTGAAGGAGGTGACAATTATTATCTCTGCCTCACAGATGTTAAATTGATTTGCAAAGAGGTCAAGTGGCTTGGGGGGAATGGGGGGAGCCTCCAGAAGGCCACATGGAGAAGAACATCAGTGGGTTAAACCCACAGACTGGCCTGATGGAGAAGACAGAGCTGGTAATCTCAGAGGGAGATGGAGACATACGGGGGCAGCAACGGATGTGGGACCTGAAGAGATGCTTCCTATGGGAACTGCAAAGCTGGAATACAAAGCCAACAACTAGGACAGCGCGGGAGAGAGCGTGGGAGACCTTCAGTCCTCCACAACAGCTCTGCTACAAAAGGAAAAGATGCTTTGATGGACAGATGGCGATTAGCAACAAAGGGAGACGGGAAGGAACGCATCAGTCACCGGAGCCGAGAGAGCGGGCGAAGCGAGGGAGGATTTCCATTTCGTGCCGCTGGTTTCCTCCCCTCCACCCATTTGGGAAGGCTCTCCCAGCTCTCCACATGCCTTTCGGAAGGTATTATCTAAACCTGCTTTTGCTTCTGGAAAGAAAAGCTGTTCTCATAGGCAAAAAGGTGTGGATGCACCTGAAAAACCCGCGCCGGAAGCTGGGGTTCCTGCTGGGATTCATCCTCTGCAGCATGAGACCGACTTCTAAACTGAGTTACCAAGAGTGTGAACCCCTCTGCACCTTCTCACCCCATTGTGGCTTTGGCAGTGCAGGGGACAGGCTCAGCCCCATGCGTGACCCCCAGCTCTGTTAGTGATGCCCAAGCTCCTGGGTGGAGCATGGTTAGGAAGGTTCTAAGCATCTCCAGTAAAAACCAGCCATAAGCAATGCATTCCCATCCAGCCTGCTTTCCCTACAAGCCACCTTGAGGCCTTTAGACAAGAGTGATGGTGACTGCAGGGGCTGATCCTTCCTCCCAGCCTCCCTCCACTCTGCAGGGCAGGCAATTCCCCTGCACCCCAACACAAGGCAGGATAGAACCATCAAAAAGTTCTCCTCATTCTCCCCCGAGTGAAAGGGGCTTATGGCATCAAAGGAAAATTAATTGGGTAGCGTTTGGGGTTTGAAACAAAGCCCCACCGGTGGCTTTATCTCACCAGCACACACCTTGGCAGTGATGCTCCAGGGGGTGGCTTTGTCATGGGGTGAGGTGCCACCAGCATTGGAGTGTCACCCCATCACCTTCACCCACAGCCCCCTTACTTCAGCAGCAGGTAATTAACTCCCTAATAAAGGCAGGGATTTGCAGCTTAACCCCGGGACTGTGAAAGAGTGGGAAACCTCATTTACCCCCAACAAAAGGGGAGGGGTGATTAGTTGCTCCAGTGACAACAGCAAGAGCCAGATAGGGTGAGGGGAACTGATAAAGCAGCAGAAAGCGCTAATACCCCTCAATCGCCTGCCTTTTCTTTCCCCTCCTTCTTTCTTTCTTTGGAAGCACTAAAATTCCACCATTTTCTATCATGCAAATTTGTGTGCCTAAGTGAGATTAAACTCTGGCAGCACTGTGCCTCCTTCCCCAAGTCCATTTCCCGTGCGGAGATAAGGCCAACTTCCCTTAATGCATCTTACAAGGCAGTGGGAGTTTTGAAGGCGCGCACTGGAGACGGCTTATTATCAATACAAATAAGAGCTTTCCAGATACTGTCCTTCTCCTCCTCCCTCCCTTCTCTCTTTTAAACCCAGGAACCCAGAGAACAGCTTCAATAGCAGAAGTGTCATGCAAGGAGCAAGGAGAAGGGGGAGGCTGCGCCTGAGATGCTGCAGAGGCAAGAAGCAGGACCAGGACGGGATACAGGAGAGGAGAGGAAGGGAAAGCATCACTTCTCAGAGGTCAATGGAGCCTCAGTGTTCTTTCCCACTCTGGGTTTCTGCCTCCCTTCAAGTTCAAAGCTTGCCTACAGTGAATGGGGCTTCCCTGGGTTTTGTCCCTTTGGGATTTTCACCCCCAAACCTCTCACACTTCCCAGGGTTCAAGGCAGTGCTGCTTCCCTGTGCTTTATCCAGCCTTATGGCAACTCATCCTAAGAAGAAATAAGTGCTGAGCAAGCAGGACAGGCAGAGACCACTTTCCAGACACATAGACACCCATTGAGCTGTTCATTGCAGTCTGAGAGCTCCAGGTGCTAAGAACCACCTTGGACCTTTTGCAGCTCTATTGCTGGCTCTCATCAACTTGGCTTTACCAGCACTGAGCCTGACCCCACTTAAAGCAGTCCCCAAAATTACAAGTCTGAACTTTGGCTCATTCAATGCCAAGAGACTGTTGTCTCATTCCCGGGGCTCATTTGTCACATATTGGCACAGAAGCAGCAGGAAGGAGAGATGCACCAATGTGCTATTCCTGGAAGCACTCACCTTTTGCCTTTTGTAGAGAATTTTAAGACTGACAAGTGTTTCTGAAAGCCTGGCCGACAAGGAAAGGTGGGAGAAATGGGGCTTGGATCCTTTCAGAGGGGATGTGGCAACACGATAACAACCTTCCCAAAAGTTAAAGGTTGTTACAAAGAGGACACTGATCAATTGTTCTCCACATCCTCTGGGGATAGGCTGAGAAAAACTCCACTTGCAACAAAGAAGGTTGAAGTTGGATATTAGCTATACATTTTCTAATTATAAAGGTAGTGAAGCAATAGAATAGATCGTCAAGGGAGGCTGAAGAACCTGCTTTGTTAAAGAGGTTCAAGAATAGCTTTCACATGTGTTTGCCAGCGATGGCTCAGCCTTGTTGCAGAGGGATGGGCTAAATTAGCTCGCGAGGTGCCTTCTACCCACCTATTTTGGGCTCTCAGCCATCAATACAGTCAACCTAGAAATAAATGTGTGGCACTCCCCTTGCTGCAGCGTGGACATTCTGAGTTCCTGCTGGTTTCTAGCTCATTCCCTCCCTCTGCTTTGGGGCACCATCCCTTGGGGCACCTCATACCCTAAAAGAAGCTCCTTCTCTTACCTGTATCCCTCTTCTAGTTTTTGCTCTTTCCCCCTAAAGCACCCCTTCCTCCAGCAGCCCTTGGTAGATATGAACCCCACCTTCTAAATCCCTCCATCCATGGCTGTTTCGAAGGGATATTCCTTAAACTTGGGGAGAAGGAGGGATGCACAGCACGGGATGAAGGCTCCTGGACTCTGGCTGATAAGCACCCATCACACCTGCCTGGGGGAGCATCAGGCTGGTGAAACCCTGGCTGGAAGGGGAAGAGCTCCTTGTCTGGAGAGCACAGCCTGCCCCAGGGCATGATTTAATTGCATCCTGAGAGGCTGCAGTGCTCCTATGTGCCCCCAGGCCCTTTCCTGGTGCAGCAAGGGGAAAGTCAGGGCAAGGTTATACCACATTGCATATTCATTGGGCCCATTTTCCAAGGGAGGAGAGTTAATCCTGGTACCCCAGCCAAATAATTATTAAGGTCATCAAGGCTTCCCTTTACTTAGACACAATAATCACCCTCATGTCCTGCTCTGCCACCTACCACCCAAGAAAGGGATGGTTGAGCCAAGCTTTTGGAATTAGGAGGCCAGGATTTCTGTAAGGATGTTCAGCATGGATATAGGACTGAGCCCATCACTGAATCCTATTGAAGTGCATTGCTGCAAGGAGTTAAGAAGCAACCTTTTCCTCTAGTACCCAGACGTCTCTTCCTAACGATACAGCAAGGTACAGGAGCGATGGGCCTGGATGTCTGGTGATACGGGGAAATTTAGGAAACAGGAATCAGAACAGAACAGATAGAAATTGTCCTGCATCACCCCAGCATCTGATAACGACTTCAGAACTTGTGGGCGATCGACTTTGGCTTAAGAAACTCAGGCAGGTAATAACAGATTGCAAGATAAAGAGCAAGGAACTGGGCTGACGATGCATCCGCTTCCCTCCATGGTTAATGGAGATGGAGAAAGTCTGGCTCTGTTTAGTTTGCTTGATTGCTCCAAGAGGAAAGAGAAAACAGAAAGGGGAAGGCGGGGGGGAAGGAATAAAGGCCCTGGGTTTGGGTTTTCTTCCCTGCTTCTGTTCATTAGGCTGCCAATAATGCTTGAGCCTGGCGTATCGATGGTGGTTGAGCTCAACCTGACTCTGCGTTCAAGACCAATGGCTTTTTAACCCAGCTTGTTTCCAAATCAATACAGCCATCAGCATTTGAAAATTAGCCCCAGACGAGATTCCAATACTGATGCTAAGAGTGCTCCCACTCAGGGCACAGAGGAAGGAGGAAGGAAAAAAAGAGCTTGCTAGCAAGGGATTAGAAACTTGCCATTAATCTTCTCCAAGGCAGCACACTGCAGCCTGTATATCCCACCACATGTGTTTCTCCTTTCCCAGTGTCCTGCAGCACAGACACGGGATGGATGTGGCATGAACATTCATTTACTTGATCATCATGTGTGCCCAGACATGTAGGTCCCCTCTTAAGAGCCCACGTTGCTTGTATGCTTGCCAAAGAAAGCATATACGTGCATTGTGCATCCTCATCCATGCGCACTCATGGACCAGCACCAGCAGGATGCTGCAAGAGCTCTGCCACCCCATGCCAACCTTCCTCCTCCTCCTCCTCCTCCTCCTCAGAAGTACAATTTCCACACACAAACACATATTGTTGCTAGGCTTAAACACACCCCCACAGAGTACACAAATCTGCCAGCTCGCTCTATTCCCTCAACACAAGTTTTACTTCAAGCTTTGCCTCCAGCATGGAAAACAAACACAACCCAACATCAAATCACAACAACCAGCATCATGAGTTTGCTAGTGACTACTTCAGGAGGTAAAGCTTTATCAGCCCTCCATGTAGTCATGATAGCCAGGAAAACTGGCTAAATGCATCACCCAGCTTCACTGGGGCTCTCCAAGCCTCTGCATTTACACCAAGTTGTCTTAAAAGCTAAAAGTAGGAGCAATGGGAAGAGAAAACACCAGGGCAAAAAGCAAGAACAGGAATCAAAGCAAGCCCAATCCCTTCATGAACTCCTTTCCTCTTACCTTGCACGATGAGATGGACGCGTGTTGTCTTGGGGTGATTGTCTGTCTGCACAGAGCAGGTGTAGGGGCCTTCATCATAGACATCCACATCTTGGATCTGGATGCTGTACTGGGTTTTGGTGTTGGCCAAGAGCACCACCCGAGGGTCCAAGCACCACTTGTCATTGCCGGCATAGAGGATGCTGCTGCGGTTCAGCCAGGCCACTCGGGTGACTCGGTTGTCCACGGAGCACCTGGGGAGAACAAAGAAGTGACCCATCAGTGAGCTGCTCTTGGATGCTCTGTCCTCCCTTCCCCAGCCCTTCCTGGTCCTTTGGGCACTATATTTAGCTTTGCTGCCAGCAGCAGTTTCAGAGACCAAGTGCTTTCAGTGTCCAACGAGGACAGTGTCAGCACTTTACCTGCTCAGAGCACCAATAGCCATCTAAACTGGTGGCTCCAGAGATTTGCTCAAGACCTTCACAATGATTTCAGACAGAAAGAGGTCAGAGCCACTCGGTACCAGCCACCAACAGACTCCCCTGTTCCCATTTGCTCCTTTGCATACTCAGAGACAAGCTAAAGCCACCATCCTGAGCCCAAACCATGTTTCTGGGAGGATGCAGCTTGGTTCCTCTCACCCAAACCCATCGCTTGTCATTCTCTCAGACCCTCATATCCCTGTGTCAGGCAAAGAAATGTGAAGTGGAGCCAGGAAAGCAGCTCAGGCTGCTTCACAAAGGAGTAAGGAAAATTTATCTGAGGAGGAAGCCAGCTCTATCACACCTCTAAACAGGAAGCTTTTGCTTCCTATCACTTCTCCCTCTGTCAGCTCTTCCTTCCCTACCCATCATCTGCATCATTGCATCTCCCTCACTTATTACACCTTACCCAAGCTAAGCATTTCCCTTATCAAGTGATGCTTTGGAGGTGAAAATTTCTATCCAGCTTTATTAAACAACTGAATCTACACCACGGTGCAAACCAAGATGATCCTTTGCTCCTGAAAGAGGTTATTAATGCCCACATTAGCAGGGGCCACATTTGTTCCTCCTGAAGGTCTCCACCAGCGTGTAACCCTCCATCCTCACATCCCCAAGCAAGGTTTGAATCCTCTATGTCCACAAATCATCTCCAGTTGAGTGAGCAGCAGAAGCCCTGCAGCCTGTCTGCTGGCCTAGCAGAAAGCTGCAGCCCCCCCCAAGCCAGTCAAACCCCTGCTTCTCATGGAGCAGGTTTGGGATTATGGAGCTGTTAGGATTTAGCCGCGCTTTGCTGGATGCAACGATAGAGGATAATGTCCCGGCATAAAACCACTCAGGCTAAGATCCACTGTTTATATTCTCCCCAATCTACTTCATTACTTGTGCAGTGGCTTAGATGCAAATTAACTTCAGAGGCATCAAAAACGAGCACAGCAGCTTCTGTGAGGTCTCACGATGGGTAACCTCAATGAATGCAAGAGGTTTAATGGGCTCTTCCTGCCAGGCTGTGGTAGGACAAGCTGTCTCATCTCACCCAGCTTCTTTATGGAGCCTCTTTGGCCCCAGAATGACAGGAGAAGCTTAAATAACCCACTCAGCCTCCACACACAACAGAGAATCAAAGAATCCACTCGGTTAGAAAAGACCGTCAAGATCATCCAGTCCAACCATCCTCAAGCACTGCCAAGGCCACCACTAATCCACTGCACTGAGGACCTCATCTACATGGTTTGGGAACGCTTCCAGGGATGGTGATTCCACCACTTCCTTAGGAAGCCTGTTCAATTTGGAGGTTAGGGATGATGGGTCCCCATGCGGTGATGTCCCCAAGGTGAGAAGGGTGGTCTGAAGCCCAGGACTCACCTGCTGAGCCGCTAGGCAAGTACCCAAGTTACTGCACCATCCTCCTCCCTCTCTGGTGTGAAAAACATCTGAGATATTAAACAATTTTACTGCTGTTCCATAATGATATTACGATAATAATAAATTACATGTGAGCAGATTTTTATTATCTACATAAAAAGAGGCAATAGATCCAGCCTGGGCTGAACACCAAGAACTTGGCTCTGGTTTTCAGCTCTGCTACAACTGGAGCAAAGCTTGAGAGTTCACTTGCTCAACTTGAGCAAAACTTGAGGTTTTCATCCCAAAGGATGGTTACCGCATCTTGTACTCTGAACCTCAACTCTGCTGGGAACTCAAACCTACGAGGCTCGGCTTAATGCAGTGGATATTTGGTGCTGGGCTCATTGCGAGGCCATGAAATAGGCTCCTGTGGTGACAGCGAGCAGCATTTGCTGTGAAGTGCATCGGTTTGGAGATCCCTGGATAATAATGGAGCCAGACAGTGTGCAATCCAAGCATTCCCTCTATCATATGAGCATTTTAAGTGCTTTTGAAAAGCAACGGGGCTGAGGTAACGCATGAGGCAACAGTGAAATAAGTGCTTTTGCCCTTCACAGCACCCGGTCACAATCTCTTCTTATCACCCAGACACGCTTCTCTGTCCCTGGGATGGGCAAGCTTGACATTGTTATTGTGTTTTCTTCCCTCCTTTCAAGCTCCTGAGCTAAAATATATATAATAAAGCACCGAAAGAGCTCCTGGGGAAGACACACTTTGACCTCTGGGTTTGCTGTGATGTTTAGAGGGTGGTGGGTTGTGCTTCTGCCCAGGCTCCTTCCAACCACTGCGCTAAACCCTCCTCCTCCTCACCTACGTGCTGGATGGGATCCCCGTGGCCAAGGCTTGCCGCAGCGACCTGATGCTCTTCCAGCCCTTCCATCTGCTCCCCATTCCCTCCTCCAGCAGCTCCCCTCTCCAGAAGCCGGGATGGGAAGCTCTCCTCTCCCACACGCAGGCAGCCGAGCGGAAAACCTTTGGCTTTGGATGGGAAGCTGGGCTCCAAGCACAGGTGGAGAGCAAAGCCACTACCGAGCCTGCAGCCTCCACCCTTCGCACCCCGTTCCTGGCAAGGAGCAAAGCCCTGAGATGCTTCCTCCACCTCGCTGGAGGCTCTCTCCCCATAATGTGCCAAGGAGGGAGGGGAGCGAGCGGTCCTTGGGGTGCCAGAAAGCAGCTCTTGCCTCCAAAAAGATGATGTAAAAACAATTAAGCACAGATGAGGTAATTTTCTCCCTCAAGATCCTTAATCCTTGTTATGTTCCTGCTCAGAAGGCAAGGCCTCCTCCAGGAGGATGAAAAACTGCTGCCTGTCAGCACAAGGAGGAGATGCTGCTGCTCTCCCTCTCTCTGTTATTTCTCTCCTGCTAAACCGACCACCAAGCCTCAGGGTTTCTCCTTCTGGAGATGCTGCTAACACACAACTCCTGCATCAGGTAGTAATGGTTCGCAGAGAGATGTAGCTCCTAACGCTACATCAGACCATCTGCTCCCTGCTGCCACTCAAATGACCACAAATGATGGAGTTTGGGTATTTTAAGACAGTTGCATGCATTGAGCAAAGGTGAGACTTGTGAGCATACATTTTCCCTTCCTTTGCCAACATTTCCAGTAGCCAAAGCTTCTTGGGTTTGCTATCTGCCCTCTACAAGCAAGCCGGTCCTTTAGCGACTGGCTGCTCTTCCCCACAGCCAAAGTCCTCATGCCCATACCCTCCTTCATCCCATGCAAGGGGCCCATGGGTGCAGCCAACATCCAGCTGCAGGGACACCAGTCAAAGGAACTGGAATAGGGAAAACACCACCATCAGGTTTCTGCCCAACTTAGGTAATACAAGCACAAAGATGAACAGGGCTATAAATGCCAACAGAGCCCTCAGTGGGGATAAAATAAGGAGGAGCAGGATGCTTTACAGAAGCAGATCTGCTCCCAAAGAGCCCACCACCAAGCTGTAGCCACCACTATTGAGTATCAGGAATGAACTAGCAACAGGGTGCCAAAACTGAGCGCCCTGATCGCTTCCCACAGGGACCTCCCTGTGTTTTTGGCATGGACACACATGGCACACAGCAATGACAATGAAATCCTAAATCCCTCTCATTGCTTTCCTGAGTTTGCACACAGAAAATGACGGGAGAGGACGTGGCCCAGCAGTGGGAGGAAGGAGGTTTTTAATTACTCAAGTGTACTAATTGGCACACAGCACTTTTTGGTTGCTTCTCAATGCAGATCGCTGGTGTTCCTGAGGGCTGGGCTGGAGAGCACAGATTGTCTCAACCCAGCAGGACACACAAGCCATGAATCATGTTAATTAGAACTGAAAAGAGCTCAGTGAAATCATCAACCTGATCGCTGCTTGCTTTGCACTTAGCAGGGTACAAGCTCCATCGTGGGGAGGTAGAGATGGGGCTAAGCCTGGCTCACCCCATTCAACTTGGCGGCCCATCCAGGGGTTGTGAGCAAGCTCGCTCCTCCTTCCACCACCACCTCATTCTTTGTGCCCATCCCAGAGAAACCGGCTTCCCAAATCCAAACTGATGGAATTTCACACGCATTGCACCACGGCATTGATGCACCATCAAGCACCCTTAGGTGTCTTTTCGTTTTCTTCTCAGACACTGGATTTTGAAGCGATCCCTTCTCCACCAGCAGCTTTTTGTCCCTGCTATAGGTTACACCAAGCTGGAAATCAGCTTGAAATACCTCATTTGGGGTGCAAAAGCTCCCCAGATCTCTTTGGCTGTGGTTGGGCAAGGAGACAAGCTGCTCTGGCCTCAGCATCTCATGTCCCAGACATCACTTTCCAGCCTCTGCATCATCAGCTACGCTATAAATGATCAGCTAAACTAGACTGCTGCCAGAGGCAGGAGCTTCACAGCGCAGATTTATTTCTGTGATTATCACATTTTATTGTTATTTATTAGGATTAATTAAAGGCTGGGCTATGAACAACTCAATCCCATTCAGGCACAGTCCCACTGCTCTCCTACTCTTTCCTATGATGGTTGTGCACTGGTGGCAATAGATGTTTGGCCATCAATTCCTAAGCAAAGGGAAAGTTAGGGTCAGATTGTCCCATGCTCCCTGGGACACGTGCTGCCTGTATGGATGCACGGACAACCCAATGCGTGGCTATCACAGAGAAGCTTTGTTACTAGTAAATATTAAGCCAACTCTCTCATTACCACAACTCAATCTGGTTTCCCTCTCAATGCTTTTTGCTCTATTGGGTTAAGTCATGCACGAGCAATTTCTACCAGTCTAGGATTTACAGCATCTGCTCCTACAGACCGTGTGTGCTTGCAGCACCGTCTGTCACACACCCCCCAACATGCAATGCACATACTGAGGGCACACATGCTCGTCCACATGCATGGCAAATAGCATGTGCACCTCCAGCAGTAACCCTGCTGACCCTTCCTGCAAGCAGGACATGGAATCATAGAATCAACCAGGTTGGAAAAGACCTTTTAGATCAGCAAGTCCAACCATTCCCCGGTACTGCCAAGGCCACCACTAACCCACGTCACCCATGTGGCTCTAATGGGGCCTTAAGGCTCGTCCCTTTTGAGGTCTGTGTGTTTGAGATGCCCGTGGGGTTGGACTAGATGATCTCCAAAGGTCCCTTCCAACCCTATTCTGGGATCAGGACCAGAACCACCCCAGCCACCCTCACCCTCAACACTAACATCAGCAGAAGGGCATCCCTGCACCTCACACTGATGTGACACCACCAAAAATGCAGCCTGAGGACTTCTCCATCACTCACAGGACTGAAAACTGCTTCCCAGCACAGGGAGGATGCTGTCTGCCAGGCAGGATTTGACCAACAGATTAACTCAGCAGTGGGATCTGATAGGAAATGTGGGACCCTGCTGGGGCTGGCACCTGCATCCAGTCCCTTCCACAGCAGCCAGAGCATCGCCAAAGGCTGTGGAGTGAGGAGATGCCCTCAGATCCACTGCCACCCCGAAGCCCCTTCACAATCACACTGAGCTGGTCAAAAGCAGTGCTTAGAAGTGGAAAATAAAACCCCTTTGTGCTTCTCTACCCAGACAAGAGTTTCATTGCTGTTGCTGCAGAAGGAGTTTGTGCTTTGACCTGGGAAGCCCTTGCCTTTCACACCAGTTCATGTCCCTGCCCTTTGCTTCTGCCCTCTGCCAGGCTTTAAAGGTATTTGGCACCTCCTTGACAAAGAAGGTGAGTTAATGTGTGTTTGTAAAGTACCTGATCTCCCGGATTGGAAGTTTATACATGCAAATGATTCCCACTAATGACATTAATAATAATATACCGGGCTCCAAAAGATCTGCCTTGGTTCAGTGCCTGGGATCTGCAGAACTGCAAACAACTCCCAGTGCGCTGCCTTAGACGAGCTATTGGCAAACACCAAGGAAACAGGAGGAAACCAGGCTGGGGAGGGAGGAAAGGCTGTAAAAAGAGCCAAAGCTCCCACTTTAGAGCCTGAGCATAAGGGTATGGAACAGCCACGGGTCCTATGAGCACCTCTGGGTGCACCCAGCACCCCACCAGTCTTGGGAGAGGTAATGGCAAGGATTGGTGCTGCAGCAAGCAGTTCGTGCTGCAGCAGGCAGGCATGGCTTGTCTGGAAAAGTCTTTATCTCTCTGCAATGCAGCAGTGCACAAGCACCTTTCCAAGTCCCATGCTCGCCTCATCCAGCCTTTCTATTTATCCTCCTATTGTCTCTGCTAACAACAGGGCTCTGCACATCTACGGCATCTTCCATCTCGGCACGTGAGGCAAAGCATCAATAAGGGCAGCAACTGCCGAGACCACACATAGAGGAAGCGTGTCCCAAACCTGGAGCTGACCCTGGAGCGTGCTCCTGGCCCATCTGCTTGGGTGCCCTCCAAAAGTGCTAATGGCACTGGGAATGGGGGTGATGCCAGCACCAAAATGCCTGTAGGCAGCTGGTGCAGGGACACGCTTGGTTTACTAATGAAATCCATCAGTCAGGGAGCTCCTGCAGTGCTGGGATCCTGCTTGGAGCTCAAGGAATGTGTTGTTACTCCTTGTTTTCTCCTTGGTCACATTCCCAAGGCCCAAGTGGTTGTTCAGGGGGCTCTTGGATGCCAGCAGGCAAAGAGCCCTGGGTGAAAGCCACCCCTTTCACTGTTGTGTTCCAGTGTTGTCTATGGAAGGGTCCTCTTCCGCATGGAGGACATCACCCTAAACCAAGCCCAGGCTTTGGCAGCTGCCTGCACTGTGGCTTAGAGGCTTCAAAAGGAGATATGGGAAATGCCACGAGAAGAAAATAACTCCATCATGATCTCATCCTCTCCCCCCAAGTGTTACAGAGCAGCTTAAACCCTGTAAAATCAGGTCTCCTCATCGGAGGAGGTGTGGAGAAGAAGCCTCCTCTCTCTGCCTCCAAAAACCTGGAGATCTCTCTCCTCGCTATACACTTTTCTTGGGAAAAATGCTCCTTTTCCACCCAAAATCCCTGGATTGAGCTACTTGAGATACCCCCAAGTCCGCATCCTGCTCAGCCCCGCCAGCATCTCCTCCTCCAGGCTGTGCTCCCAGCAGTTAGTGCTGAACTCTCCCAATTACAAGCTGTGCCCCTGCATAATTCCTGGTTCTGCTTTGCTTAGTTGACACTAATAGCCCAGGAATAAAGCGATGCCATCCACCCCACCGGCCTGCAAAGAAGCACATTTAACTAAGTACCAGGCAAGGGACTGCTGAGCTTAACTGCACTGCAAATGTATTCCAAAGGAAGCGATGCACTTAACTTCTCACAAGTGGGAAATTATCACTGAAGTGCCTTTTCCTTAGAAGTTGAGGCACAAAACAGGAACGGTGAGGGGTGAGAGCTCTCTGGAAGACCTGTGGAGAGGGAATGAGGAGGGAGCTGGAGCTGGCTGCTAAAGGATGCTCCAGGAGGCACCAGGACAGGAGGAGCAGGCACAAGAGGGAGTGAGAAGTGCTGCAAACAGAGGGCTCTATGGAGATGATGTGGGGAAATCAATCCAGACAAGAGCACAAAATGAGGTAGCAGGTTTTCAAAGCACTGGCAAAGCTCTTCAGTAGCACATAATACGGTACCACAGGGTTGCAATGGGGAGATGAGGGAAGCTTGCACTGATACTGGTGGCAGCTGACCACTCTGGAACACATAC